>CAWUFW010002830.1:1800000-2032886 GCA_963921515.1 Calotriton arnoldi | reverse complement strand
AAGGAAGGCTGGCGGAAGGCTGGCTGGCTGCCTCACTTGCGCTTGGAGCGTGCGAAGTCCTCCCGGGAGATCTGTTTCCACTTCGGACGGCCCCTTCCACGTTTGCAGGGGGTGCCTGCTTGCGACATGCTGGTGGTTGAGGTGTGCTCACTGGCAGTGGACGCAGGGGAACTGGACACTGCTGCTCCACCCTGCGCCCGGCAGGTGGTGGCGGAGGGGGAGCTGCTGTCCCTGGCTGTGACCTCACCGCCACCACCAGCTGGCCCATGAGGTCCACGATTTGGCCCATACGGGCGTCCATGGACCTCAGCACCCCCAGCACCTCACGCGTGTCTGAAGCAGACCGGACCCATTGTCCTTGGGCCTCTTCATAGGCCCCAAGGACTCTGGCCATTTGAGGCAGGGCATGGCTCCCAGGGGAGGCTGGCGTTTCCCTGACCCTGCTCCTCCTACCAGTCCTGCTGCCACCGGCCTGCCCACTAGCCACATTGCTCACCACGGTCCTCGCTGTGGCTCCCAGGGTGGATCCAGTCGGCCGGGCCACCACCTGCGCTGGGGCTGGTGCCAGCGAAGACGTGGCGGTGGTGGCGGCGGTGGTGGTCGGTGCGGCGATGGTGGCGGTTGCGGCAGTGGTAGTGGCCACAATGACCGTGGGTGTGGCCGCAACGACAGTGGCAGCAGGGGGCTGGGAATGTTCAGCAGCCCTGGATGATGGGTTGGTGGGTAGGAGGGGTCCTGGGGAGCGGCTGGGCCCTGCCACACCAGATGGGCCTGCTTGGTGGTCCGTGTCCGAAGAGGAGGACAGATCCTCCAGATCCGTGTGTCCTCGTTGGGGGCTTGTAGGCTGGCTGTGCTGGCTGCTGGCTCCATCCCCAGCATCCAGCAGTTCGTCACCTGTGGAGAGAATGAGATTTGTTATTGTGTTGCACCTGGCGAAGTATGTATTTGTCGTCTGACATTGACAGTTCGTGCAATCTCGTACATGGGTTTCCCGGAGGCGTGTGTGTGGCTGTAGCATCTGTAGTTGTGTGTGCTTGGCAATGGGACTGTGTGCTGTGCACATGTGGCATGGGACGGATTGGCCATGCCGATGGGTGTGTTGCTGTGCCCCTACTTATTGTGACTCTGGTGTATGCGGGCTCCTGGCCCATCCTGGGTCTGGTTTGTACTTTGCTTTTGGTGTTCAGATGGAACGCTTAGGAACGCATATGGCAACATGGGGGCCATGCCCCAGATTCGCATTTGGGAGGGAATATGCTTTTGGGGTTCAAATGGAACGCTTAGGAACGCATATGGCAACATGGGGGCCATGCCCCAGATTCGCATTTGGGAGGGGATATGCTTTTGGGGTTCAAATGGAACGCTTAGGAACGCATATGGCAACATGGGGGCCATGCCCCAGATTCGCATTTGGGAGGGGATATGCTTTTGGGGTTCATATGGAACGCTTAGGAACGCATATGGCAACATGGGGGCCATGCCCCAGATTCGCATTTGGGAGGGAATATGCTTTTGGGGTTCAAATGGAACGCTTAGGAACGCATATGGCAACATGGGGGCCATGCCCCAGATTCGCATTTGGGAGGGGATATGCTTTTGGGGTTCAAATGGAACGCTTAGGAACGCATATGGCAACATGGGGGCCATGCCCCAGATTCGCATTTGGGAGGGAATATGCTTTTGGGGTTCAAATGGAACGCTTAGGAACGCATATGGCAACATGGGGGCCATGCCCCAGATTCGCATTTGGGAGGGAATATGCTTTTGGGGTACATGCTGTGAGCCATGGGTGCCGAACGTGACATGTGTTGTGGCAGCATGACAGTGCATGGTTTGAGGTGTGTGCATGCTTGACATGGCCTGCATATTTGCTGTCTGTTGTGATTACTGGACATGGCATTGGACGCATCGTTATGAGTGAGTGATAGTTGTGTGCCAGCCAACGTATTGCAGTTGTCCCATCTCCTTGGTGTGCGTGCTGCCCTGTGCCATGTGCATCACTGCAGTGCTCGGGGGGTGTGGCCCATGTTGTGTGTTGTTGCTCACAGTGTGTCGTGCGCTTAATTGACTTCTGGCACATGGTTGGTCATGGGCATGTATCTTAGCGTGACTGCTGTATGTGTGGCAGCTGTGCGGATGACATGCCTTTCATGAGACTGGGGCTGACGGATGGGATGGATGGTATGTTGTATGTGCATGGTGTGTCTGTGAGTTTGATGGGTTCAGTGGTGTTCGTGTGCATTTATGTTGTTCCGCTCTGTTGCGTCTAGTGTTGTTTGTCTTACATAGGCGTAGTTGTGGGGTGTGTGGTTGACAGGCAGTAGGGGCTACATGGACAGGACTTCAATGGTGTTTCGGTTGTGTGTGATGAGTTGCACAGTGGCTGCCGTGTGGGACTATATTCAGTGTGGCTTGTGCATGCAGACGTGGCTCCTTGGGTGTTGCTATGTCTGTGATGGGTCATGTGGGGTGTGAGTCTGTTGTTCATGTCCGTGTGCACATTGTTCACTTGTTCGTGACGGTGGGCGGTGCTGCGTGTTCGTCTGCTACGTGACATGTCCCATGTGTTGGTCGTGTTATGGTCCTCATGCCTCCAGTAATCCAGCCCTGTCCAGTTTCCCACCTGCAAGTTGTTCGTGCGTGCACTGTACTGGATGCCACATGGCTCTAAGCGGGGGTGCTCCATGTTGCAGGTCTGTGGGGGTGGGGGAGTGTTGTGGGTCGTGGGGGTGGCTGGACACCCACTGACACCGATTGCTGTGGACCGTGATGTCTGCCTTTCGGCTGTCGTTGTGCACTGCGGTGGCTGACACGTGGCTGTGGGGTGTGGGGGATGCTCCTCCTTGCTGTGCTGTGGGACTGGGGCCTGGTGTGTGTTGTACTTGGGCTGTCCACCGTCCCACCCACTGCACTTTGTGTTCCTGCCACTTACCTGTTACTTGTCGGTTAGTGCAGCTGTGGCGGACACATGGGTGTGGTGGGTGCTCGTTGTGGCGCTTCTGGCATATTTGGGGACCTGTTGGTGGTTACGTGGCTGGCTGAGTGTACACATGTCCCCACGCATCTTACAGTTGTTCGGTTTGGGCTGTGTGTGGTGGTGTCTGTTGCATGTGTGTGTGATGTGTTGTGTATTGTGTGCTGGACATGGGGGTGTTTGTCCCTGGGAGCTGTGGCATGGTAGTTGCGCATGTGAGTACATAGCGGTGTGCTGGTATACATTGGTTTGTACTTACCAGCCTCCACTCCCCTGCTAATCCGGCGAGGATCTCCGGATGTATTACGACTCGCACCTTCTCCTCCCACGCTTTGAAGGTCTTAAAGAGCGCGGGATTCCCTCCGCCAGTGACGGCAGCCAGCTCTCTGTTTTTGCCCTCCTTCTTCTTGACCAGGCTCTTTACGTCATTCCAACGTTTGTTAATTTCTCCTCTGTTCCTGGGCAGGGTCCCGACTGCATTGACCTGGTCTACGATCCGGTTCCACATTCTGTTTCTGGTGGCTAGTGGTGTGTGCTGGACCATGTTCCCATAGATTTGTGGGTACACCTTGATGATCTCGTCGACCATGACCGTCAGCTCCATGGGCGTGAACTTGGGCATTCTTTGTGGTGCCATGGTGTTTGTGGTGCTGGTGCGGTGTGTGTTGTGTAATGTGCAGGGGGTTTGTGGTGCCGGTGTTTGGTGGTGGTGGTAGTGGTGGTGGTGTTTGGTGGTGGTGGTGGTGGTTGTGATGTGTGCGTTTCTGTGGTGTGCTGCTGTCCTTGCTGTGTCACTGTGTCCTCTCCTCTCCTCTCTGGTTTGCAATGTAGCAAGGGGTTGTGGTCTGTGGGAGTGCTGCTTTTGTACTCACCTATGTGGGTGTGTCCTCATGGTCTGTTGTTTTCAGGTGTGTTGTGTCTGGGGTTCTGGCCTTTGTATTTTTTGTTTGTCCGGGGGTGTTTTCGGGATGTGTACTGTGCTTGTGTATTTGTGCGTGCCTTGCTGTGTGGACTTGTTGGCCATGTTGTGTGCTATTGGTTTTGTGTGGGGATGGTTTCTGTGCAGGTACGTTGGCGCCATGGCTTCTGCCGTGTCGATTCTCATCGGCGTTGTTTGCGCTGGCGGGCGGTATATTTGTGGTTTTTCCGCGCTCATGTCGGTGCGATCGTAATTTCACGTGCGGTGTGTCGGCCGTGAGGGCGGGCGGTTTTGTGTTGTCGTGCGTGTTTCCGTCCGTGGCGGGCGGTTTGACTCCGACTCCGGACGTTGGCGGGCGGTATTTTGTGTGCTTTTCCGCCGATGGCGGTTTTCGGTTTGTGTAATCGTAATGGCGTGGTCGGTGTTCAGGCGGTGTGTGCGGGCGGATTTTTGCCGCTTCCATGCCTGGCGGATTTATTTACGCCGGGTATCGTAATGGGCCCCTTATTTCCTTTTACGTTATTACAATCTCATGCTGTGTTTTAATATTTGGGATGTTTAATTTCTAAATAAAACTTGAACGTGAAATGAATTTATATTTTATATACAATATATTGGAGAAAGCTGTGCCTTATCAGGAACTCCTAATTAATGTCATACATTGGCCTTTCTACATGCCTGTCGTTTCATACTATGAACTTGCAGGAAATTCTTGTGCTCTGTCTGTAATTGAAGGAGCACTGCACATGTTTAAATCGAAGAGCGATGGAAACTATATATACTGACATTAGCCCAGTAATAGTGTCACTCCTGTACTGATATCAGCTGCATGGTTTCAGCACAAGCAAAAATGTAACATGTACTCATTTTATAGCTGTTGCAGTGCTTATTTTTTACATTATGAAGATTTCTTATAAGTCGCAGCAAACTCTATAGACACATATAGGCAAGAGCTGCAGGCACAGCACCAGTAATCAATTGTTTTCTAGTGCGTCCTCTGGAAGAGCTGTGAATCTTCTCGAAAAGATGGAACTGAAAACTGACACATAAACCAACCAATTGGATCATCCATTTAGAGCCTGCAGAAAACTTCCACTTTCCCCGAGCTAAGGTCCAACATCCAACTGCCAAGAAGGAAGGCAATATGTCTGCCTCATTTAAAAGGCGGTCTTGAGGATAGGATCTGGCTAGTAGTGGTTCCATCAAAAAGTTGATCCCGGTAAACAGCCAGACAACCCACCACAAACAGTTAAAGTGAAAGGGGCAGTGTGCTGCCATCTTGAGCCACACAGTGATTGATTCCAAAGGGTTCATTCAACAATATTTACAAAGTTTTGGCCAGCAAAGTGCATCTGTTTTAACCATGACCAACATGATCCACATTGGAACATGATATATATTTCACTGTAGTAATAGTAAGAACTGTAAGAAAAACATTCTTATTTCTCTTTAGACTAGTCATGAAACTTCCCCCCACAACCAATCCAGAATGCCATGAAAACCCACAAACTTCAATCTGTGATATCTCAAACTTAAGCCTCGAGGGCGAAAGCTGCCCTATTCCCACTTACAGGGCCACTCCTCCCACCTCTACAGGGAGCAGATTTACTAATAGTGTGTATCAGTAATGTGCTACAAAAGAGACACAAACCAGAATAACATGATTTGAAATTTACTTTCCAGGGCAAACCTTGTTTGGAAAGCTGCCTGAAATTAATGTAAATTGGGACTATGAGCTGCTTTGCATGACTTCTTATCAAGGGGGCATTCCATGCATGGTACCTTGGCATTCTCATGCAACCACCCAAGGTTTTGGCACAAAGCTCTAGCTATTACTAATAATACACAGGGTTTCCTGGTGAGCAAATAACGCCTCTTTTAGGTAGCCATTAAAAGGAGAAATGTTTTTATTTCTCCAAACAATTTCGACTTTGTATGTGTGTTGCACTGTACAGCACATATCCAAAGTGAGAAAAGTTTAAAAGTTTGTATTGGCATGGTATTTTGTACTGTAAGGGTACATGTTCAGTACAAAACCTATGCTAGACATGACATCAACAACTTTGCGCTATCGTGCATGGTGTGTGTGTGGTGCTAGGGAGCCTGATTGTATGCCAGCGCTAGGGAGAGAGAATGACAGCATAATATCTTAGTTGACATGGTACTGTCCTGCTCTCTCCCTCTCATGCAACACAGTGCAGTAACAATGGTTGCTGTGCTGCATTGTATAACATTTTAGATAGTCTACTACTAAGTCTGGATGCCTCTCTGACAATTGAACATCGGAAAATGACCCCTAGTATGGTCTGAAAGAGTACATGAAAAATGGAGACGAATAATTTTCTGCCAAGTTCAGAACTGTCTGTCTATGTTTCTGTGTTTGTGCGTATGCTATGCATTGTGAAGGACAAAGTAACTCTTAACTGTTCAAGATGTGATTCATCACTTACCTAGTTAGACACAACCTGATTTAACAATTACATGCAGCTTATCCTTTGTCTAACATTGAACAGAAAGTTTAAAAATCATCATTACAAAAAACACAAATAAGAAATCATTCTGGGAAAGCACAACATTGTATTTAAAAAATAGATTTGCCACCCAATTTAGGATGTTTTTTGCCAATTCACTATGTAATGTAAAAAGATAAGAACAATTGTGTCAAAGAGATGTTTCTCCAAAAATATTATACCATGCATGAATAAATCCCACCAGAAATGGTAATTCTTTAGAATACTTTATACAAATAATACAATCTTCTTAAAAAATAAGACACATTTACACTGCATTCCTTGATGAAAAGATTGTTCTTTGCGTATTCAGTAGATGCTTACTGCAATATCTGCAATAAGCCAACATTTTGTAATGCTTCTGTGCTTAAAATACTCTCAAAACTACAACGAAACAAGTCTCAACATTTGCAAAACATTCCTTTATTAATAGAAATAAATTTTTGTATAAAAATCTGCATGCGTCAATCATTGCATTTATTGTAGCACAACCGAGGGCATCGTCAATCCAGTCAGCCATTACAAGGAACAAACTCATCATTTTTATACAAGTAGAACAAGATGGGTCAGGAATGGAAGTTCTCACAATCACATAAAAGTACTTAGTTACAAGAAAACATCTGACATGGTTTATTTTAACAGTATTTTTAAACAGCTAACTTTTAAAGTTTTCCTTCAGTAATTTCCTTCCACACGCGAACAACTGGTTCCTTATTTTGTGCATTTTCATATCTCCTTATATTCCAAAAATTGTTCCTGTCCCTTAACCGCTCAAACATTGTCCACAATTCAAAAACCTTTTTTTTCTGTGAGTAGTTGTTTGTACTTCTGACTTAAGTGTGAATTGTTTGCCTAATCCTTTATCTAATGTTTTCTAAAATTGTGCATGGTCCAATAGTTTGTCTCCTTTGAAAATCATTGCTAAGTTTGAGACTTTCCGTTAGTTTTTGAAGTTTATACCCAAAGACACTGCATTTTTTGGTGTTCTTCTTTCTTGGTGTGCTCATCTGTGAAGGTGGTTCGGGGAGATGATCCTCTCTCCCAGTTCAGGTTGAATGATTGCTATAACTGATGTACGTTGTCTTCGTAGAAGAAGCTGCCGAAAAAAATATAGAAGGTTAATATTTAGTGCTCAACAAAATAACCAATGATTTTTCCTGAAAATCAAAAAGTTTTTTTTTCAATGCAAAAGCCAGTTTGAACAAGCATAGCAGAGCATGCAGTGGTTGCATCAAAACATTCTCCAGTTTATCGTTTCAAGATGCATGTTAGAATTATGTTTTTATGTGTTTAGATCTCAATCAGCGCAGCGCAGACTTATGTAAATGTTTTTGTAGTAAATGTGGAGGGGACCAAAAAAAGTAGCCGGAAAATTAAGAGTACTAACTGCTAAATGGGAGTGGGTTAGGGGAATTTAGGGAGGGGTTTAGGAAGGGTTAAAGAGGGGTTAGGGAGCAACATGCTAATTCAATCAAACTGTCACAATAGAGTAAGATTGCTGCTATTCATAAACAACACTTCTAAAGTTACTACATTTCTAAATGACACAAAATAGTAGTAAATGTACTCAAGCTCAGCCTTTGAGTAATTTTAGCACCACAGATGGTTATACACAGGTACTGTAGTGAACCCCCATAGAAAACAATGGTGGCAGAAACCTAATATAAGTCTGTAGGAATTAATTCAGTGCCAAAGCTGTTAAGAACAATACTTAGGCCAAACAGTGAATGATCTCTGTACATGGTTCAGGAATCAGAATAATTACAAAGAAACTTGACCAGCCTGTAGCTAATCATTTCAACCTTGTCGGCCATTAGTTATCAGATTTAAAAAAGATTCTTGTGGAAAACAGTAGAACTACTGAGCTGTACCATTTAAAATCATTGCATCCAGATTGACTGAACATCACTAACAATACCAACTGAATAATGCATATCTCAAGAGATCTCAGGGCTGCATTGATTCCACATTCCACATGGAACTTTCACTTATGATGCTTTTTGAAAATCGAGCAGTGTCGCCTGTGGAGCCACTGAGCAAACAATCTTGTATTACTTGAGAAAGGCGGAAGCTGAAATGTTATAATGGATATATATTTTGTTCTTTGGCAAGACTTACATCTAGTTTCGGAAGTGGATTTACATAAGAATAATTCTACATGTGTAAATTCACCTTTGTGAATAGGGCTCATAGATTACACTGATTATGGGTCTCGTGCAAATCCTGAAAGTTTTCTCAAGTGAAAAACATTGCATTTTGCACTGTTTACTTGGTCTACATGCCATTGTAAATATTAATGTAAAAAAACCTGGCATCAGCACAAACTATGCAATTCGGAAATACTGGTGCAAGATTGCACAGATGTAATATATTGATCACACATTTTATATAATTTCTTAATAATGTTTTAGTAGTCTAGAGAGGAGCTCTCAGCAAAATCTGTGAAGGCGTACCAGTGCTTGTGCTTTTAAATAATATCATGCCTTGGCAAGCACTTGTCTGTGGTTGTCAGGATGCATTTTTAAAACCTGATTTGAATTCACAAAGTGAAGCCCTGCCTTTTACAGGCAGGCCCGAGGACAGGAGGGATGACAAGGGTGTCAGTCATTGGAACCTAATCTGGCTTTGTAATTTACCATGCAATAGGTTTGCCAGTACCGTGATATTGATTAAATAGTATTGACCGAGCTTTCATGAGTCTCCAGAAGTTTACTTTTCTCCATCTCCAGTTATTAAATTGTACTGCACAAATTGTATGCACATGTTTTAAACGGTGGCTTCTGTACATTTCAGTGGCACTTTTAATGTGTGAGTTTTCATTGCGCTGTGTATGCGCCAATTGCAAACTACTTCTGGACATGACCGTGATCATAATGATCCCGTATGATTCCATATTAGAATTATAAAAATGGGTGAGCAGAAGACATTATGCATTCTGCACGGAGCTCCAAGTAGCACAGTGTCACTGAAAAAGAGTTTATATTTTTTTATGACCGCCATATAAGTAGCAATACAATACAGTTGCCATGATGGTCAAGGCGATATGTTTGGTGGTTGAACATAAGATAAAGACAGGGGTAGCTTGTCCCATCTCCCTTTCCCTGTGTCTTCTACTGATCCCCTCTATCTTCCAGTATCCATCATTTTTATGTATATAATTTCACATCACTGCCCATACCACAGCTTCCCTTGCTGTTGCTGTGCACTCCACCCTCAGCCTTCTTTACTGTCCTTGCCCCCCAGGCCTTCCTGTTAGTCACTGTGTCTTGTTCACCTCAGCCTGTGGAAGTGTCACTGGTGGGCCTAACCTTCAGCTCTTTTCTTCTGCTCCTCTGCCCTTGTCACTGAAACTGACCCCCTCTCTTTGCTTCGTTTTTTCTTTGGAAATTGATTAGGTTGAGAGGGCAAAAGTGGCCGTATTTCCTTCATACAATTCCAGTAAAAGGCTTTACGTGCAGCTTGCCCATTCTGGACGCTTGAATAGTTAATGCAGTGATCATGCAACAACTGCATTAAAAAGTCCCCATATTTGGGACCAACATTATATAACTTTAAGACTAAGTCCTGGGCACACGTTCAAGGATGATGGTTTAGAGTGTCAATGCACAAATGTAGTACTTGAATTGAAAAGAATTACAAAGGTCGACACCAGTAGTTTCATATAATAGGTAATGTTTATACAAGTCTTGGAGTATGTCAAGTAAGTACACCAGCCGACACGTGTTTCGTCACCTGGGTGGTAACCCATGACTCTTCAGGGCTGGGAAAGATACAAGATGTATAGTATAGTATAATGTAAAATGTACATAATTAATAATGTCAAGTAGGGGTGACATGAGTGAGGTGACCAAAGAAAACACCTCTCTAAATGTGGAAACCCTATGCAAATCGTGAGGAACAAAAGGAGAACATAGAAGGTGACATCACAGTACTCGCGATGGAAATTACTCATGGGAGAATGAGTAGCCGCAGTGACAATCAACATTCCTACAAAGTGCGCCTCGTGCGCCTAGACGTGTTCTATTGTATCCCTCAAAACATAATCACGGTAGTGTAAAAACGTGTGGGTGGGTGGAAATATATTTTGACATTCAGTGATTTAACCTAACATAGTAGGGAAACTTGAAACATGTACATTGGTTCTCAGACTCACAGAGGAAAACAGGAGAGTGTGCAGAGGAAAGGATGATATAAAAGCTAAGCTAGTTACCGTGCACGTACGGGAGATATACCAAAGACAAAGATAGAGGGGAGTTACCTGACTGTAGTGCTAATATTTGTGCGAGATCTGGTGAGAGGGAACAGAGTAAGTGACATAAAATCAGTCAAGCGCTAAGAGTTAAGGACACGCAAATCAAAAGGAGGGATCGGCAAGAAAAAGGGCAAGGAAATGATGGCAAGAACTCACTGCTAAACCGGTGATAATTCCAACCCGGTCGAAACGGGTATTAATTAACCTCAGGGTACTGTAGTAACGAGCGATGGGGAGGATGGGTGGATCCTTATCCCATCAGTAATGGTTACAGAGAAAGAACAACGGGCGGGTGCGTCCGTGTTCGGAGGGTCCTGTTAGGGAGAGTAAGGATGTGCAAATATAATTAAAAGAGGGGAATTCTGGGTCAAGAACTTCCATGTGAAAGTGGCCGCGGGCGGCGAGTTTACCTGAAAAAAGCAGGATGCAAGCAAGCATCCGTCTCGCTTCCTGAATGCGGGAGGAGCGGCATGGACAGGAAGTGTTATTTATACTGGGATCCTAAGTGAGGCAGTGAGCTGTAACGCTAACTTCCACGTGCACGTGGGCGCCCAAAAGTGAGTATGTAAGAGCATACAGTAGTGAGTAATAGATAGAGAAGAGTGGAAAAAGGGAACAGAGGAGACAGGAGAAGAACACAAATTCAATGGCAAATGGAGTCTAGAACATATGAAATTTGGTAATACGACTTAACAATCTAGCAGTCGATCACAGGAGCACATAGTAAATTTTTTTTTAGAAAAACGATCTGATGTGCAAGTTCAACAGAGCTGAAACAAATAAAAATGCGAAACGTTCAATCACGTAGCGGTATACAAGTCAAAGGTAAATGAGGTTTTAAATATGAAAAAAGTGACTTTACCATTTTACAAGCTAGTCGTTGTCTCAGTGAACAAAATTAAGGGGAAGAGGTGATAAGCAAGCTCAGCAGAACAGTAATGAACATAACTGAATAAAATTACGACAGGTTCAGTATAATCGGATAACGGAAACGGTCAGGCCTACACAAAAAATATGCAAATCTGAATAGCACTAATCCGAAAATTCTCTTAAGCATAAGAGTATTCGTGGTAGAACAAAGAACAAATGCATGATTAGTATTAGATCATGCGGCTAGTCAAATGAGAGCTTATTGGTTGCCGAGGGAAGTACGTGTTAGGACACTAAATGGACCATGGGATTTTATTGTAGGTAGTAAGTATGTACCAACAGTAAGGGGGGGGGAAATCAAGGTGGTGCAGAGCTGGTACAAGGGGACACTGTGTTCATGGTCTGTAGTACGTAGGGAGGTGTGGATTAGAAAAATGGGGTCGAAAGCTGAGGATTGAAAACGCAGTCTGTCAACAGAATCATTAAATATTACAAAAGTTTTAACAATTACAATCTAGAGAGATGAGAAACACATAGATTGAAAAACGGTTCATATTGGTGCTTGAATCAAGGAGCGGTCAAAAGTGCAGGGAAGGGCATCAAGTGCCCAGGAAATATTGTAACTCATGGTCAGTGTTTTGGCCGTATCTCACGGTATGGAGACGCATTATCCAGGTTGCCTCCAGACGTCTCAATCTTAGTTCGCGATTACCACCTCTTATGTTTGGTTGGGTTACATCGATACCAAAAAATGAGAATCTTTTATGTATAACCTGTGAGGGGCATGATGCTACATGTAGAGCCATAGGATATCTTGCATCCTGTTGATGGATGGCTCTGGCATGTTCACTGATGCGTTCTTTCAAGGCCCTGATGGTGCACCCAACATATTGACTCTTGCAGGTGCAGTCCAGAATGTACAGCACGTACTTGGTGTTACAGTTGATGTTGTGATTGATTTCAAAGTTGCGTTTGTTGTAACTGGTAAATTTCTTTATTCCATTTTGAGCCCATTTGCAGACACCACAGCAACCGCATTTGAAGAAACCCCTCATATGTGGAGTGAGCCAAGAGGAGGCTGTTGTGGTGCATGGAACCATGGGGCTTAATCTATTTCTCAGTGTTCTGCCACGTCTGTATGTGATCTGGGGCCTAGAAGTGATTATCTCACTGAGTGTTTTGTCAGCCAGTAGAATGTTCCAATGTTTGTTGAGGCTCTTTCTGATCACAACGCTGATGTCATTGTAATCTGTAATCAATCTCACCTGTTGGGTTTGTGATTTGCTACGGGTCTTCTCCCAAAGTGTGCTGTCTCTCTTAGTCTTCTCGATTCTTAGTGTGGCTTTGTGTATAGTGTGTTGCTTGTATCCCCTTCTTGAGAATCTGTTTTTCATGTCGGAAATACAGCTCTGGAATTCAGCTTCTTCGCTGCAATTCCTCCTGGCTCTTATGAATTCGCCGTAAGGAATGGCCTCAATCTGATGCCAGGGTGGGAGCTCCCCGCATGTAGAATGGCATTGCAAGCGGTTTCCTTACGATATAGTCTACTGTGTAAAATGTTTTCTTTCACATACAGTTCTACGTCTAGGAATGTGACCTTGGATGTGCTGGAGTTGCATGCGAATCTCATGTCCATGTTGTTGGAGTTCAGGTGGTCGCAAAAGGCCTCAAATTTTTCTTGAGTGCCTGACCAGAGTAGAAGACAGTCATCAATGTAGCGCCCCCAGTATATGATAGAGTCTGTCCAGGGGGCACCCTTCTTGCCCCAAATCCATTCTGCTTCTAAAGAGCCCATGTAAAGGTTGGCTAAAGAGGGCGAGAATTTCGAGCCCATGGCTACTCCCTTAATTTGCTTGTACCATTGTCTGTCATATATAAAGAAATTGTTGTTGAGTATGCTGTCCATCATGGATATCAACATGTTAGTGTGCTGCCAGAGGGTGGCTGGCCTGTTGTCTAGGAATTGTGTTACGCCCTTCAGACCTATATCAGGTTTAATGGAGGTGTATAGAGACACCACATCCAAGGTTGCCATGATCATGCCTGGTTGCCATTGAACATCAGTAAGGATGCCCAGAATATGCTTAGTATCCTGGATAAACGATGGAAGATTCTTGACCATCGGACTTAAGAACAAGTCAACGTACTCTGCCAGTCTTTCTGTGGGTCCCCCAATTCCAGAAACGATGGGTCTGCCTAGTGGAAATGCAGCCTGTTTATGTATTTTTGGGAGGGTGTATAACCATGGAGAGGTTGGTCTTACTACTCTCATGTAAAGGACTTCATCCTCATCTAGGAGACCTAAAGTGTGACAGTCCGTCAGGTGTTTGTTGATTAGGAGAGTCAACGCCCCTGTGGGATTGCTCTCGAGGAGTTCGTAACAAGTGGTGTCCTGCAGTTGTGATCCCTCCTTTTGATTTGCGTGTCCTTAACTCTTAGCGCTTGACTGATTTTATGTCACTTACTCTGTTCCCTCTCACCAGATCTCGCACAAATATTAGGGCTACAGTCAGGTAACTCGCCCCCTCTATCTTTGTCTTTGGTATATCTCCCGTACGTGCACGGTAACTAGCTTAGCTTTTATATCATCCTTTCCTCTGCACACTCTCCTGTTTTCCTCTGTGAGTCTGAGAACCAATGTACATGTTTCAAGCTTCCCTACTATGTTAGGTTAAATCACTGAATGTCAAAATATATTTCCACCCACCCACACGTTTTTCCACTTCCGTGATTATGTTTTGAGGGATACAATAGAACACGTCTAGGCGCACGAGGCGCACTTTGTAGGAATGTTGATTGTCAATGCGGCTACTCATTCTCCCATGAGTAATTTCCATCGCGAGAACTGTGATGTCACCTTCTATGTTCTCCTTTTGTTCCTCACGATTTGCATAGGGTTTCCACATTTAGAGAGGTGTTTTCTTTGGTCACCTCACTCATGTCACCCCTGCTTGACATTATTAATTATGTACATTTTAAATTATACTACACTATACATCTTGTATCTTTCCCAGCCCTGAAGAGTCACGGGTTACCACCCAGGTGACGAAACACGTGTCGGCTGGTGTACTTACTTGACATACTCCAAGACTTGTATAAACATTACCTATTATATGAAACTACTGGTGTTGACCTTTGTAATTCTTTTCAATTCAAGTACTACATTTGTGCATTGACACTCTAAACCATCATCCTTGAACGTGTGCCCAGGACTTAGTCTTAATTTGCTGTGTGGGTCCGTACTCACATATATGCAGGGGTTATCCGGGTTTTTCCCCTGACCTGGCAGCACCGTAACCATATATTCTTTCTCACACTCCTCCGTTAACTAGCCTGAGCACCATTCTTCCTGCCTATCCAAAACCCATCGCAGAACCTGAAATTATATAACTTTAGTTGTTAATTAAGTCTGAGTTCGGTTCTTTTGTCACAGAAATGAAAGTGACAATCAGAATATGATTTTACAGATGTTTTGAGAACTAGAAAGCATATATTTATATAACCACAATCTGCTTGCTTAGAATTATCAATTATTGTTCCTTATCAAATTAACAATTTCCTCTAGGCCATCTGCTTCAAATCAATTGCAAACGCCAAGGGCTTCCTGTCTATGAATTGAGACATATCCGTCAAAGTGCCCCCACTTTACACCAACACAATGTCATTAGCATATGTCCACGATGACATTATCAACCTTCACTTCACATTGGCATGCTTTCATATTGATCAAACTTCACACTCCCCTTCCTTCACTTCGACACACCATCACTGCAACAAGTGACCATAACATACATTTGGCACTTAGATTGGTTTCTAAACATACCTTGTAAAAACACTGACTGAATGGGACTGATCAATTGCCCCTCTCTGTGACCTCAAGTATGGTTGGACTGGAAAAGGGTGTGATATTTATCACACTCAATATATTCTGACTGCAGAGATCAAAATTTATCGGGTTCATACTAAGCACACAATTACAATTACTGCCCTTAAAATTGGGCATAAAATGCAGTTTGTGGTGCTTACTGCTTCAAACTCTACCTGTCCCGTTATGTACTGGGCATTTCCTCCCCTATACATTGGAGCTGGGAAAAGACAATCACAATTAAACGGGTTGACCGCAATATGGGGCCCAAACTACTGTCTAACGGGCAGATATGAAATGTGAATGTCCTTTTAAACAAATTCAATGGCTGAAAAGGATTGACACAAAGCCCCTCTCTCTTTTATTTTTCCTATTTAAATGAGCTCTAAAAGATAGCTATAGCTGTACTTAGGGAAGGAATAGAAAGGGAACAGGGCTATCTCTGTTTAATACCAATTACCCTTTAGTAGGTGGAATACAAATGAATATATCACGATTTATAGTTTTTATTATTGTTTAGTACTTTAAATCAAAAATATTGTAATATATTTAAAATAAATGCCTAAAGTAAAACAAATAAATGTTTAGACTCAAGGCCTTTACGATAAGGATAATGTACATCAAACATATTTTAATGTAGTTTAATAAAATATTAAAGGGTAAAAAGGGTATCAGTGTCAAATCGGGAAAAAGCGCTGTTGTGTGACTCTGATTATGAAAGTATTTTCATGTGGAGGTGAAAATATTATAGCATGTCAATGCCAAGGGTGAGGATGTTAGGATAACCTATATATTTCCATGCAATCAATGCCAAGAATGAAGTACTTTTTTACTTAGGGCACTCAGGACAATGTTGTATAATAGGAGTGCTAGTCATTTTGCAAATCATTGCTCACTCAACCCTAATATCTAGCTGGAGGAAGTGCACACTGTCTGCTGAAATTGTGCTCTGAAAATACAGTCTCCTAAAACCTTTAATTCCCCTACTCCTTTCCCTATTACTGCTAAATGATATTTGTCACTGATGAATGGTTCCTAGTCAATATAGACTATGGATAAGTGGTGGACAAGTTAGATTGGGTATGGCATATAGGCGTACAACAGTTGTGTGATGGATTCTTCAGAACCAAACCATGCATAGGCCATCATCAAGATACAATATACGATACTTTGGCTGTCCACATATTTTAGCTTCACCTTGTTGCAAAGGACAAACTGAGAGTTATGTGTCAGGGGCACCCCTTGTGCTGACACACCTTTATTGGTTTCTGTGGTAATGGTTAATTTGGTGGTTCTGGTTGAGCCTAATTGTTGACATTTTATCTGGTCTGATGGGGCATCTTGATAATATAGAAGCCAGAGAAAAAACAAAAAATAATGGAATGAAATGGTAACTAGATGAATTGTGGGTGATATTGTTTTATGCAGTTTCATCCATGACTATTTTGTGGTCTATGCAAGTCTCCTTAAGCTCAGAAAAGAATCTCAGGCTCTCTACACTTTAGTTACTCAGGTTGCACCTCAGTCTCAAAAAGGTAGAGCTCCATCTGGGATTGCCGGTGTACCCAATACAATGGCTCTGGCTTAACAGTTGGTGCTGGACTGCTGCTTTTTGGGTGGGGAAAGG
Source organism: Calotriton arnoldi (assembly GCA_963921515.1). Taxonomy (NCBI): domain Eukaryota; kingdom Metazoa; phylum Chordata; class Amphibia; order Caudata; family Salamandridae; genus Calotriton; species Calotriton arnoldi. Next base: position 2,015,869 of record CAWUFW010002830.1, on the reverse strand, counting down.
GTAAACTTTCATATGGATGTCCTTCTTTAATGACACATGCAAGTTAAAAAGAACATTGGAACGATTTTAACCAGACAAATTCCCAGTGTGTGAGATATTTTAAAGCAGTTTCCTGTGTTACTGTTTTGCTGTTTCTGTTTGCTTTTCCCAACAGGAATTGCTCTCATAGTCAGGATTTTGGGTTTAAAGCAGGGCACTGCAACTCCCTTAACTCACCATCATTGCAACCACCTCCATCATTATTGGATTCAAAGTGCCACCTCTGTCAGGCAAACGCCTCCTAATCTTCAAAGTCATGTTTGTTAGGCCTGACGGAGAGACAGAGCATGTGGGGCTGTATTACATACAGTGCCTTGGGGGTGCAATCAGAGTGTGCATCCATTTTTGGCACCCCTGGGGCACTAATGTATTACCGAAGGAGCTGCATACGCTTGTACAGACCCTTCTTTACGAATAGTGCTGGTGCCATACAGTGCTGGTGCTATCTTAAGAGGGCATTCCCGTTGCCTCTGCACCCATGCCATGTTGTGGACATGGGCACAGAAGCAAAGAGGCATTCAGGATGCACACTAACTGTGAGCCACAAAACGGTGATGCACTGTTAGTGCACCCCCTGAAGGACAGATGTTTTGAGGGGGTAAATGGGGTCCCATGGACCCACAGACACCCACCCTGCACGTTGGTGCAGTCACTCTATGCACCTACCTGCAGGGGATCTTTGTCCCCACTGTTTGGAGTGCAGGTGGGTGCCACCTGCAAAGTGAAAAAATTATTTTCAGCTCAAGCGGCCACCCCATTTTTAATGCACTGCCCCCAGAGCAGCCCCAGGTTCAAGTAGGCCCATGGGTAGTGTATTTTCTCAAATAGGGTGCACTGTCCCTGTTTCCGCCCGGCTAAACAAATATGATGGCACACCGCAGTACAAACATGCACAATGCGCCCTCTTTTTAATTGGGGCCCAGAAGTAACTAATAGTGGCTGTTGTTCTGGGCATGGACGTCTGTGTGGTGCTTGCCTTGATGATGATGGTTTTAAGTTTGTGAACCCGGGAAGGCTCACTAGAATTACGATATTCTGCATTGTTTTCTGTTCAATTATGGATTTGTCTCACTTTCCAAATATAATCATGTGAATAATTTACAGATATAAAAACAATGTTTCTAGCTCAAATGGATCAAAAGTTAATATAAATGCTGCCAAATGATTTGCCACGCAGTGGCAAGTCTTTCCTATGTAGTGGCAGGTCACCTTTCAGTTGCTGATTTCTGTATTTAGATATTAAACTTATATTAACAAGGAAAGCCTTTGCCCGGTCAGTGTACAAAAGGTAAAGTAGTTAAGTAATAATGCACAAAATATAGGCAGTTGTTAAAGGCCTTCACCTTCCTTAGAAGGGTTATAATGATAGTACAACATTCAGCGCAGTGGGGTAAAACATTATTAACTAAAAAGAGAGAACTACAAGGATAAACATTGCAGTGTTGGAACCGAAGCTCTGTACCAGCCATTATTGGGCTCTGTGCCTCTCCATTGTCTTCAATGGTTCTCTCAATATTCCATTGTTTTACTGTTTTTTTTTTTTTACTTATAATAGATGTACAGTGCTACTGAATCAAAAAAACCCTGTGGTTAGGAATTAAGGTTGTAAGATGCAAAAAGATACCTAGCATTTGGCGTCAAAATAACTTAAGTCTACCCTGCCTCTGACTAGATATATATGTTAAACAGGTTTATCACCCCATTTCATATCATTACAAGCACTGACTCCAGTCTCGATTTTTTTACCCAAAAATAATTGATTTCAGGTGTGTTCGTTTTGAATAAAATAGAATAGTGAGTTAGTCTCAATAGAAGGCTACAACATGCAGGGTGCATTAGGCTATCACACAAAAGTCCAGGAATGAAAACAGAGGGGCAGATTTACAAGAAACTGACGTATCTGTAGAGATGCGTCAGTTTCCCTGCGCCAGCCTGCGATACCCTTGCGCCACCATGGATGCACTGTATTTACAATATGACGCACCATGGGGCGAGGATTTTTGATGCATCTGTTGGCCCAAAAGTCACGATTTGCTGGAATGTGTCGCAAGCATGACGCAACTCCAGCAATGCATGTTGAGGCCTATACTCATTGTACTGTGTCACTCCTTACGCCGGCTTCAAGCAGGTGTAAGGTTTTGATGCAGTGGCGTCCTAGAAGTGGCACAGTGAAATCTGGTCAATTTCACTGCGTCACTTATACGAGGCATTCCTGCGTGGGAACACCCACCCTGCATACATTATACCTGACGCAGGTATAATGTGACGCAGGGCTTTACAACTTGCGTGACGTATCTCCCTAGATGTGTCACGTTGTAAATTGGCCGCATTGTTTACCCCGCTGCTGCGTCACAAAAGTGTTGCAAGGTGCTTGTAAATCTGCCACAGAGTCTGTAATGAACTGGAGGGAGGTGGTCACCATGTGAAGTGCAGCAGCAGTTCAAATGAGATCATATGTAGAGAGCACCCTTTAACTCTCCCCGTCAGCGGTGGGTGTTAGCCACTCATACTGCATTTGCCCATACTTGCATGTTGTGTCTTGCAAGGAGGTCATTTTCATAAACATAAATAAATTGTGCATCAGGTGAAATATAGACAGCAATGTCGTGCTTCTATTTTTCAAAAAACGAAAAGATCCACACTCACCATGTATCAGAAAAAATTTGAGAGTTAAATGCATCAAAAACACTTTGATTTGCAATGCTGCTGCAAATGAGGTTAAAAAGAGCGAGAACTACCTTGTAGTGAGATCAGTTCTTTTAAAGAGACCTTTGAAGACTCCAATCTGTCTAGCTTTTTATCTGTATAATAAAAGGTCTCATCAGCAGGTACTGAGAGGACATCTTTAAATGGGTTGCAAAACTTGGAACAAACGACCGTTAAGTGAAGAGCGTCAGGTGCTGCAGACTCCCTTCCTGCGGTATTTCATACCTTGTTCATGAACTGCCGAACGCAGAACCGATGCCAGGAGCATCTGTTTCATGAATTATGCAGTTCAGTGGTTTAAAGAATACTAGGCAGAGAATTCATTATTTACGTACAGCTGACGAACCGTGGTGGGCTTCACCTTTGATGATAGAAAAAACAGCTACGGGTGGACTTCTTCGTTTTATTTAATAGTTTATCTGTTTTTGGGCGCGGGGAAATATACGAGTGCACCTGTTTTTTCCCTACAAGTCTTTCAAGTTCCACACAGGCTGCATTGCAAAACGTACATTCATTTATTTTTCGCTCAATATACCACTGTTATGCTCTTGTCAGATTTGCATGTGTCGGGATACACAACTCAGATGCGGATTTTGTAAAAAGTTGCATGAAATAACAATCTGAACATATTTCGTAAATATTTTTCACAAGCACCACTGCCTCATTCACAAAGGTCATAGGAGAGTATGCAAGACCCATCACCCTTAGAGAGGGCAGCCAGAATGACAGCTCACCAGTAGCGGCCGGTGTCAGAAGAGAAGAGAGGGGAGTGTCATGGGTGAAGATAATGAACAAAAATAAAAGGAGAAAAAAAGAGAACTTACCTGCAACCTGCAGCTGCCGCATCGCCGACTTTTGTTCCTCTAGTGGCTCCACTGCAGGCAGAGGCTCCTAGACTCCCCTGCGGCCAATACTTGAAAGCAGCTTCAGGATTGGCCTGAGCGCCAAAGATTTGCGCTCCCAGGGAGAGTGGGAGCCCCTGCTTTGCTGTCTCAAACCCAGCAACGCAGCTGGGTTGGAGAGAGCTTCACTCCGCATGACGCTTTGGCAGGCCTGAGACGGCAGGCCAAACCGCCATGCGCACTGATAACAGTGCATAGCACTCCCAGAGGGTGCCTGTTATCCCCCTGGCCCCGCCCCAAAGACTCTGGGAAATGAAATACAATGATAATAAACCTGGTATTATCGTTTCATTGTTATTTTTTTTACCCTGCTGGCAGGGGGGGGCACGCCACAGCGGAGGTGCTGCCCCTGCAGCTCACATGGTTGGTCGGGTGGGTGGTGGCAAAACCATGCCATCCTCTCTATGACCACATGTGGTATAACCTTCAGGGAAGCCTCTTGCCATCAGCAGTAATCCAATGTGTGTCTCGGCTTGTTATCCATGTAAATCAAGAAGTGTTACTGATGACAGCACCAGGTGCATTGTTAGGCAATTGGCACTGCATACTAACAAGTGCTTAACCAGTGCATAACTTGAGCAGGTGGTTGCCGTTGGAGCCCATTTTTTGGGACCAGCACTTATTTTTTCTCATCAGACATTGACTGCGAGCAAGAGAGGCCAAAACCCACCAACGGGTAAGAAGTAGGAAGAGAAGGACAGAAAAACTGTTGCGTATGGAGAAAGCAGGAACCTGCACAAGTGAAATAAAGGGGCAGGGAGTGTCTGATAGTGGATGGAATACCAATTAGGTTGATTCAATACTACACAGCCTTGGTTTTAGGTACAGAGACCATTAAAAGCACAGGCCGTGGGCTTCTGAGCAGAGCTTTGGGCACAACACTCATTCTTTTACAAATTAAGCACTGATTCTCTGCAAGTTTATGACGTCGCCAGCGACAGCACCAGCTGGCTATGTTAAATATTGTCTGGGGTCTGTAGCGCTGCATCTATTGGGAGCTGTAACACTGGTAGTTGAAAGCCATTCAGGTTCTCCCTGCATGTCCTAGATGGAATAATAGACCTTCCCTGCCACCTTGGGCACTGACTCATTCTTTCTAAGCCACATCTTTACACATAAAACTGGGCATGTAATTCAAAGACAACTCTTGCTTGACCATACAAGAAATAATTGAGTCGGGAAGTGCCCCAAGTCCATTGAAGCATTATTGACGAGTTCTGAGCTATTGACAGTGACGTCAGGCATTCATCTAGGAAATATTTTTGAAGGATTAACCCTTCCAATGCTAAACCTGCATTCAGTTTATCATAGTAATCAGACTCTGAGAGCATCATGTGATGTCAAGGATGTTAGCATAATCGTGAGTAAAAGAAGAAAATTTAAAAGAGCCTTGTAGACTCATGTAGAATAATTAAATATTACATTTTATAGGTGCCTCGTCTTGTTTGGGTGCACATAAGAAATTAGAACCCAAGGTTGAAATTACTATGCAGACAAAAATGGTTTTATTTTAGTGCGGAGTAGCTGGAACAGTGCCTGCATTTTCAGGGGATTAATATCTAAATTTACGGGATACAAAGCAAATAGATGTGCAAACGCGCTCTTAATCGAATGGTATCTAACATCTTTCACATCAACATGGACAAATAGTACCAACATGTGTCGTGTTCCTGCAGTAAAGTGGACACAAAGTCGGGCACCCAGCTAAAATAATTTATTGTTTTTAACACAAATGCCATGCTCAGAATGAGTCCCCAATGGTCATGATTGAACACCCCAGCCCAACATTCTAAAAGCAGCATGCGCACACAGAAAAGGAAGAGAAGGAAGAGTAAAGGACCAAAAAAGTTTAAAAGACAGAGGGGCATATGTACAAGACCTATCGCCATGGGAACGTCACTTTTTTCGATGTTCCTGTGGCGATAGGGCTTCGCCTTATTTAAAAGGGAAAACCTGGTCTTAACATGGCGAAGCGAGGAGAAATGTTTCATTTCTCCTTGTTTTTGCCGTTCTCATGTGTCCTGCGTTGTGCAGCACACCTGAAAACAACAAAAGGCCAATGATTGTTTATGTACAGGAAGGTCCCCCTTCCTGCACTTAAACAATCCTTTTTTTAAAATGCCTTTTTTTTCAACTTCTGTGTGTGCTGCATTAAGCAGCACACACAGAAGTTACAAAACGGCATTTCAAGATTGTTTATGTGCAGGAAGGGGGACCTTCCTGTAAATAAACAATCTTCCCCTGCACGCAGATGCCCTTGCACTATGGTGCAAGGGTGCCTGCGTTGGCACTAAGCTGCTAAACTTAGTGCCAGCGCAGGGGGAAACGCAGGGCTGCACCATATTCTTGTAAATATGGTGCAGTCCTGCGTTTGAGAAGTGGCGGAGCGTGTCGTTAAGCCAAGTAGGCTAATGACACGCTCTGCCACGGCCCTTGTACATATAGCCCAGAATGGCGCAAAAGATTAAACATAACATGTATTCAGGATATTACATCCTCTTCAAAAGAAACAACTAAACCCATAAGGCAGTACTTGAATCTTAAATGTAACGCAACATTCTGAGAGCTGTACCAATCCATGCTTCCTCTGAACACACCATCTCCCTGTCTTTTAATTCCTGTTGCAGCATTGGCACCACCACCACTCCCAGACTCTTGTCTTTGACTGGCTGCATCCTTGATCTTAGCAGAAGTGTGCAGGCGAGTATCACACTTCCAGGGATCAATAGCCACAGATAGGGCAACACTAAAAAGCATCAAAACTACGTAACATGTACCATTCCCCCAAGCTGCAAAGGAGACCAATTGACTCGCACAACATGCAAAGTGTTAGAAATGGGGGTCTCTAGTTGGCAGAGGTAGGTACCTTTGTCCAAATAGGGACCCTTGCTTTTAGTCAGGGTAAGGGGGATACACACTTTAGATAACCCCTGCTCACCCCCTTGGTAGCTTGGAACGAGCAGACAGGCTTATCCCAAAGGCAATGAGTAAAGTATTTGTACCAACACTCACAGTAACTCAGTAAAAACACCACAAAAGGACACCACACCAGTTTAGAAAAATAAAGTATCTTTATCTAAACTAAACAAGACCAAAACGACAAAAATCCAACATACACATTTAAAAATATGACTTTAAAAAGGTTTCAAGAACTTGTACCATAGAAAACTATGGATGCGTGACTTTTCACCAAAGTACCTGTAGTTGCGTCAAAGTTCACCAAGCCAAACAGCTGCAGCGTCGGAAAACAAAGAGATGCGACACTCCTGAGACCCTGAAGAGGCGATGCGACAGTCCCGCTGCATGCAGAGGAAGGGTTGCGTCGATTCCGGTCTGTATGGGGAGTGATGCGTCGATTCTTAGTGCCGGTTCCAGTCCACAGGTGATGCATCGGGGAAGCGTGCCGCACAGGTACGATGCGTGGATCTTCGGGATGCGGCGGCGATCGATGCGGCGGCGTTGCACAGTGCTGCGTCGGTCCTCTTCAGCCGTGATCCCTCAAAGAGTCGATTCTTGCCGCGACGACAGGCGCTGCGATGGTTTTCGCAGCGGCACAGCGCTGCGTGGAAATTCTTCTCGCACCGTGAAGATGCGTTGGAAAAACAGCCGCAAGAAGAGCGATGCGTCGATTTCTGTAGTTCTTTGAGTTTCTTCTCTCTTCCAGCTCCCAAACAGCAGCAACAACCTCCAGAGGCCCCAAAACTGGCACAGGCACCTCAAGGCAGGTCAGAACTCACAACAACAGAGTTCAGGGGAGCTGGGGTTGAAGCCTTTGTGTCCCTGAGACTTCTGAACAGGAGGTCAGCTCACTTCAGGCCCTTGGAGATCTCCTTCAAGCAGGGGACACAGCACAGAGCAGAGTCCTTTGCCTTTCCTTGGCAGAAACAGCAACTGCAGGCCAGCCCCAGACACACAGCAATGGCAGTACTTCTCCTCAGTCTCTCCAGCTCTTCTCCTTGGCAAAGGTTCCTCTTGAATTCCAGGAATGATCTAAAGTCTGGGGTTTTGGGTCTGATACTTATACCCCAAAATGTCTTTGTTCTCATTGTGCAAGGGGCTCTGAGCCCAGTTCAAACCAGTTCTGGGGGACACTCCGCAAGTGCACAACAACATCCTTTGTCAGTGTGAGCCTTGGCTCCAGACACACCATAGGGGGGCGGAGCCAGCATTGTGGAAGGCAGGCACAGCCCTGTTCAGGTACAGGTGCTACTCCTCCCACCACTCCAAATGCAGTTCAGGCCTATTCAGCCTAGTGCTGACTCACCCAGACTCCTGGAGCCACTGCACCTCCCCAGCCCCTGTCACTCCAAAGCCAGACAGTCAATCCACAAACAGGCAGAGGCACACAGGAAGGTTGAACAAGAAAATAGCCACTTTCTAAAAGTGCTATTTTCAAACACATAATTTAAAAACCATCTTTACTAAAAGATGTGTTATTAAATCCTGAGTTCAGGGATACCAAACTCCATTTTTCTATCTTATCCCTATGGGAAGATATGTTTGTAAAATGTTACAAAGCATTCCCAATTCTGTCCTATGGGGCAAGATAGCCTTTCAATAGTGAAAAACGAAATTGGCAGTATTTCACTATCAGGATATGTTACACACACCAGTACATGTCCTACCTTTCACATACACTGCACCCTACCCAGGGGGGTACCTTGGGCCTACCATAGGGGTGTCTTATATGTAAGAAAAAGGAAGGGTAGGGCCTGGAAAGTGGGTGCACTTGCCAAGTCGACATGGCAGTTAAAAAACTGCGCACAGGCACTGCGGTGGCAGGCCTGAGACCTCTTTTCAGGGCTACTTATGTGGGTGGCACAAACAGTGCTGCAAGCCCGCTAGTAGCATTTGATTTACCAGCCCTGGCACACTCAGTGCACTTTACTAGGGACCTACTGGTAAAACAAATATGCCAATCAGGGAGAACCAATCACAATACCAATTTACACAGAGAGCATATGCACTTTAGCACTGATCAGCAGTGGTAAAAGTGCCCAGAGTCCTATAGCCAACAAACACAGGTCAGGAAAAAATAGGAGAAAGAAGCAAAAAGTTTGGGTATAACCCTGCAAAAAAGGGCAATTTCCAACACAAAGGTTGACTGTACTCTCCATCATTTGACTTGTAACTGCAGCTTTCAGTTGTAACAAAATCATCCACACACACACACATTCATACACTTAACATCACGTCTCTTGTCACAGTTGTTCTTCATTGCCTGTTGTTTAGCAGGCACCATTCTGCGTAACCCTCCCTTGTCATTTAATTCACACTTTGACCCACTTCTTCCATTCCATGAAGCAATACAGTTGTGCTTAGCACTGCCAATATCTCTCTCAATGACTCAAAAATATGTTTTTGAGTTGTACATGCAATATGCCCACAGTTGTGGATTATATGCCTCTTTTACAGACAAATGACCTTTTTGAGCTAGTTGAATTGTTTCTTTCATAAATCTTTTGGGTCTTTCAAATTCACCTTTGCTCTCTTTGACATGGTAGTATGGAAAACATTCCCTTGCTACATTGTGTATTAAGAAATCAATGACTTCCATAGAGTTAAGATTTGTTACAAATTTCATTTCAATCTACTTGTTGGAATAATCTATTAGCACAATGGTAAAGGACACATCATGAAGCAGAGTGTTCATAGGACCAATAAAACCAATGCTCATATTTTGCCATTTCCTTTCGGGAAGTATATTGTGGTCATTGGACATGCTCAAATCTTAAGAGTCTTGTCAGCAGACTTACACATACGACAGTGACTCAAATATGTTTCCAAATCACGATCCATCGATGTCCACCAATAAGTCATTTTTATATTTTCTTAGTACCAGTCACTCTTACATAGCCTTCATGAGAAAAAGGTATGTATAATTGCAAATGGGCCTGTTTGCACAGGGACCTCGCCTGTGACACCGTGATTCAATGCGAAGCTCCGGCAGCTTCATGCTACAGCATCGACCAATAGCGGTAGACCACCAACGCGGAGCTCCAGTACACCTGCCCGTGATGTCTGGCTTGCTCTTTGCACTACACCAACAGCCTATCCCGATGCTCTCTCTGCTCTTCGCGGCCCTCTCCAATGCAAACAGGACTCTTGGCATAAATTTGAGATGGTAAGCTTCAGCAGGCCTAACCTGGTGTCTGTAGCTGACCGGCGCTCCATCGCGGTCAGACTAAAAGTGTGAATTTCACCTGATCCAGCACAACCAGATATCCTGAGTTAGCGCTTTCTGCTTTTTGGTGCTATTTCCACAGAAATATTTAGAGATTAAAAACTCTGGTTCTACTGATTGGATTTTTGTCATTTTGGTCTTGTTTTATTTATGACATTTTACTCAATATTGCTAACTTGGTGTGGGATGTTGTGTGTGTGGGGTTTTTCACTTTATTACTTTGTGAAGTATTGCACAAATACATTACACATTGCCTCTAAGTTACACCTGACAGCTCTGGGCCAAGTTTAATTCAGGGTTGGCTTGTGCCTCACCCTGACAAGGATCGTGGTTGCTGCTTGACCAGGGATCACACCTCAGTTAACCAATAAGCACATTTTTCACACTCTTGTTATGCAAAATTTATGAAATTAACAAAATTTTACTTTGTTTTTGCTAGTTCAAGCAGAAAATGCTTCACTGAGATGCATCTTCTGCTCAAAACAGTCTCCTGCTTGTAAATTGTGTGACCTTGTATTACGCAAGTTAAGCCCACCTATAAAGATTTACATAATTTCTCATAATTTTGCATAATTATCATGAAATTTCGCAAAAACATAAAATAAGACGTTTTACACATTTCTAGCTGCCTACCACCCAATACATAAAACATCTGAGACTACTAGTCAGGAAGTCAGTAAAGACCTGGCTCTTACAAGCAAATAATGAAATGTTCCACCAATCAAAAGAAAAAACATTCTGTATCACGTGGAAGGCATAGATACAATAGAACGGATATATCTAATAGGAACCAAACCGTCCACAAGGTTGGCTTGCACTAGTACATGCACAGCTGTATTTAACATGACTTTGGTCCACTAAATGCCTTAGCGTAGTTAAGAAGCTACGCATTCTCAGAAACAGGGTATGTCCAGCCTCAGACAATCACAGAGTACACTAAACTATTCTTCACATGAGCCACACTGCATTGTCCCACCTTCCCAAACATATCAATATATATAAGCATAAGCATGCCATCTTTCACTAGTTCATTTTTCACTCTACTATACTGTAACTTCTCAGTGACATATAACCACATATGCACACAGTGCTGGCCATTACGCATGACACAGAAACACCTCCAAAACACACCTCTTCATGAACCAACACCTTTTCAACTCTGCACCCCAATGCAGAAGACTGCCACCCATCTGCAAAGAACTCATGAGGGATATTAATTGCTATATAAATGCAACTACAATACAGGTGAAAAAAGTGGTTGAAGTCATCTTTAAATATGCTAATATCCATTTTTATCCTTAAAAGAATGTTTATAGCAGACACTTTTCTTTCATGAGTTACCCACCAATTTTACAGTCCTTCTATTGTCTAAAGGGATCATTTTTTTCAAATCGATATCTAAATCTTCTTAACACTAAAATTATGTCTCATTGAGCTCTGTGACAAGGACACCTTTTGTAGAATAATCAAATGTATAAAATACCATCTCACCAATTTATTCACTCTGATGGAAGGCAGCTATATTCAATGATCCCTCTAAGCTGCAATTAGACACATGTATGATTCAGCATTCACTTTCTAGTCCTGCATGCCTTTAGTAGTAGTTCAAAGACAACATTGCTAATTCATGACTTCACTCAAGCCCCTAGGATGGAAACTGTTTTAAATTAGGTAGTGTCAAACTTCTGAATTACCCAGGCATGATTAAAAGAATGTCTGGATTGCAATACCTTTCCTGATATGGTAATCAGGGTGTTTTTTTCTATGGTGAAGTTTTCTTGTGATAACACCTCAATATTTGGTTTTCTGCCTTTTTTCCTTTGGGTTTCAAATATCTAGCCTGCGTTTGAATTATAATGAAAATTTGCTTTCGTCACCCTAAAAAAGTTTACCCAAGTTGTTAGAAATTGGGTTTCTGGTTGACTGTGGTGTGAGCCCTGGTCAAGCACTAACCACAATTTTAGTCAGGGTAAGGCACAAGCAAACCCCAAATTAATCTGTGCTCACCCTCGGGTAGCTTGGCACAGAGCAGCCAGCCTTAACTTGAAGACAATATGTAAAGTATTTGTGGAACACTTCTAATGGGTAAACAGCGAAAAACCCACATAAAAAGAATCCAACACCAGATTAGAAAAATAGATTTTATTTAATAAATACAACAAGACCAAAATGACAAAAGTCCAATCATGGAAGCCAGAGATATTGAATTTCAAAGTTTTAAGGTAAAATATAGCCAAAAAACACAATGTGCCAACAAGAGATATCTGGTTGTGCCGGACAGGGACAAAGTTACAAGTTCAGGAGCGTGAGCCAGCTTCAGCAATCCAGTTAGGCCCGCTGAACAAAGAACCTTAAATCTTGGTTGCAGAGCATTTTATGGATCCGAGGCGAGGAAGCGTCGGGCAGTTGAAGTGATGCGTCAGTTCCGAGATCCGGAGTGACTGAGGTGCAAGGTCCTCTTGCGTCATCATCAAGGATCCCATCAACGGGTCTTTTGATGCAAAGTCCGGACTTCAAGGATGCGGCACACAACTGGCGATAAGTCGGTACTGAGGAGCTTCGAGGCTGCAATTTGGAGGCAGGCGTCATTGTCGAGCTGGAATCAATGAGGGATGCAGGGACCTTGGTTGGAGATGCGCTGTCGGCAATGCGTCAGTTCCAACAATGTGAGGGTAATGCTGACTATTAGAAATGGGGGTCTCTAGTTGGCAGAGGTAGGTACCTCTGTCCAAATAGGGGCCCTTGCTTCTAGTCAGGGTAAGGGGGATACACTCCTAAAATAACCCCCTTACCCTGACTAGAAGCAAGGGTCCCTGTTTGGACAGAGGTACCTACCTCTGCCAACTAGAGACACCCATTTCTAACATTGGTGGGCAGCGGTGAGGATCCTGGTCTTGCATTTGTGATTTACATACAGTGATTGGTGTACACTACTAGTGAATGCATACCATTACGCAACCACATACATGTTGGTAGAATTTTTTCCTTGGAATCTTTTTGCATCTTGAGAACTGCAAATTTTCACCATGAGTAAACAACATCACTTGCGTCTGTGGATATCGAATTTGAAGAGGAAAGGGTTGATACCTACACTGTGCTGCAACTTAAATCCATCTACAAAAGATTTAAAATCTCCATGAAAGGCCTCACCAGGAAGGAGGAATTACAAAAGGTGCTGAGGGCCTGGTTGGAAGCAAGGAATGTCAGTGGGCAGACCGAGAAGCCTATGGTGGAGGGGGAGAATTTAGAAGGGCAGCAGGATGGGCTAGTGGGCCTAACTGGAGGGGGTGTCTCCCAGGGAAGGCAGCAGAGTGTCTTCAAGGGGTCTGTCTCCAGAAGAGTTGGAGGGCAGGGAAAAAAGCAGAGTGCATGAGTTGGAGCTTGCTAGGCTCAAGCTGGGGAGCCAGTCTGACATAGAGAATAAGAAATTGGAGTTGGAGAATAAGAGGTTAGCCATGGAAGAGAAAAAGATGCTTTTAGAGCATGAAAGAGTGTTGAGGGAGTTGGAGCTGAAAGCAAAGAGTCTAGAGATCACTCCCTCTGGTGGCAGCATACCATCCGGGCCTGTAGAAGGGAAAGTAGACATCCCCAAGGACGTTATTAAGGATTTTACAAAGCAGGAGGACATTGGTCAGTGGTTCAAGGCCTATGAGGTAGCAATCAGGTCCCACAGAGTCCCTGAGAGAGATTGGGGAGCAGGTTGTGGGGCCGCTTAGTCAGTGAAGGAAGGGAGACATTGCTAGCTTTGCCCACTGAGGATCAGATGTCCTATGCCCCCATGAAGGAAGCCTTGATAGCCAGGTATGGGTTGACCCCAGAGCTTTATAAGCAGAAATTTAGAAACTGTAAGAAGCTGGAGTCCAGTACTTGGGTTGAATATGTATCTTATTTTTGCTGAGCACTGGATGGATGGGTGAAGGGTAGGAAGGTAACTGATTTGCAGGGCTCTATGATTTGGTTGCATGGGAGCATTTGTCTAGTAGTTGTTTTCCAGAGCAATGCCAGCACCTGATTGATAGTAAGCTGACTGACCCCAGGAACCTTGCTGTGGAGGCGGACCGCAGGGTCAGTACCAGGGTCTACAAAGGTCATGTGGGAGACTCCGCCAAAGGTGGGCAGGGTCCCCAGCAGAAGAGTGGGGGGACAAGGGTAAACAAAAGGAATTCCAAAAAGGGCCCCAAAGTAATCCCCAAGGGAACCAAGGTAAGGGTTCCCAGCCTCCCACTGAAAAGAAACCATGGGTCCCGACAGGTAAGCCTGTTCAGAGGGGTCCCAAGACCTGTTTTAGTTGTGGTCAGGTGGGCCACTTCCGGGGGGATTCTAAGTGTCCCAAACCAGTTACTACCGCACCCACTGGTGCACGGTCCCAGGAACTGGCTATTGTAGCCTTGGGGGAGGAGTTGGGTACCCAGGGTAGATGGGATCCCGCAGAGATGTCGCTGGTCTCTTTAGGAGACAGTGAGATGGTCCCAAGGGCTCATCTGCCTGATAACACTAAAAAGTATAGGCAGTGGGTGACCATCAAGTGACAGCTGTCAGTTGTCGGCTGGTGTCTGAAGAGCAGGTGGTCCCCGACACATTCTACCCAGTAGTTGCCGCTGACAACTCAGAGTGCCTCTGCAAAGTGGCACATGTTCCCTTCGAGTGGGGGGGTCTCAGGTACCTTGAGAGTAGCTGTGAGACCAGCCATGCCTGTTGACTGTCTGCTAGGCAATGATTTGGAGAGCTCCCCTTGGGCGAAGGTGTAGCGGAGGTCTCATTTAGAGATGTTGGGTCTGCCTGAGTGGGCGTGTGTGACCACTCGGTCCATGGCAGCCGGTAGGGGGATGCCCTGGAGCCTACAGGGGAACAAGTGGCTGAACTGGGGGACCTGCCTGAGCTGACCAATTGGCAGCAAGAAGGGGGGCCCACCAGGGAGGAGTTCTGCCAGGAGCAGCAGATGTGCCCTTTTCTCATTGGTTTGTGGCAGCAGGCTGAAAACCAGGCAGCAGGTGATCAGTCCGGGTCACATTGGATATACTGGGAGAATGATCTCCTGTATAGCGAGCCTAAAGTTGCTGAGCCTGGGTCAGCCCGTGTGCTGGTGGTACCCCAGCGCTTCAGAGCCGTCCTACTGGGTCTGGCTCATGATGTGCCTTTGGCAGGGCATTTGGGGCAAGACAAGACCTTTGAGAGGCTTGTCACCCACTTTTACTGGCCCCAAATGTGCAAGCATTCAGATGCTCACTGTAGGTCTTGCCAGACTTGCCAGGCAAGTGGTAAGAGTGGGAGGAAGTGCAAGGCTCCTCTCCTACATTTCCATGTTGTCAGCACCCCCTTTGAGAGGGTGGGTATTGACATTGTGGGGCCTCTGGATCCCAATATAGCCATGGACAACAGGTTTATCCTGATCTTGGTGGACCATGCCACCCGGTACCCGGAAGCCATCCCTCTCCGGACTGTGATGGCCCCTGTGGTGGGTCGTGCGTTGATGGGGATTTTCTCCTGTGTGGAATTCCCCAGAGAGGTGGTGTCCAACCGTGGTACCAACTTCTTATCGAAGTATATGAAGTCCCTGTGGCAGGAGTGTGGTGTTACATACAAGTTCACCACTCCTTACCACCACCAAGGTAATGGGCTGGTTGAGAGATTCAACCGGACCCTGAAGGGCATGATTATGGGTCTTGGTGAACCCATGAGGCGTAAGTGGGACGTCCTCTTACCATGCCTTTTGTTTGCTTACAGAGAGGTGCCCCAGAAGTCCTTAGGGTTCAGTCCCTTTGAGCTGCTGTACGGCCATCCTGTAAGAGGACCTCTGAGTCTGGTGAAAGAAGGCTGGGAGAAAGCTCCCAGTAAACCTCCCCAGGATGTATATAGCTACAGGCTGGCCTTCAGAAACCAGACCAAGCACTTCAGGCAACTCGCTCAGGCGAACCTGGAAGCCAGCCAGGAGGAAATGAAGCACTGGTATGATCAGAATGCCACTCTGATTGAGTTTCAGCCTGGACAGAAGGTTTGGGTCATGGCCCCAGTGGAGCCTTGAGAGCTCCAGGATAAGTGGACTGGACCATTTGAGGTGGTGGAGCGCAAGAGTAACATCACCTACTTGGTGGACTTGCAGTCTCCTAGGAACCCTTTGCAGGTCCTGCATGTGAACCACCTGAAGCCCCACTCAGAGAGGTCCGAAGTGGGCATGCCCCTAGCAACAGATGCTGGGATGGAAAAGGAGACTGAACCTCTTCCTGTCCTCCTGTCTGCAAAGGAGCAAGATGGGTCAGTGGACGGTGTGAACCTCTCTCCCGCCCTGCCCCCTGAACAGCAGAGTGACTGCCACCAACTGTTGGGACAGTTTTGTGATCTGTGCTCCCTGACCCCCGGCATCACTCAGTGGTGCGTAAATGATGTGGACACTGGGGACAGTCCTCCAGTAAAACATAAGATTTACAGAGTGACTGACAGGGTTAGAGCTTGCATCAAGGAGGAGGTCTCCAAGATGTTAGCGCTAGGGGTGATTGAGTCCTCAAACAGCCCTTGGGCCAGCCCAGTGGTCTTGGTCCCGAAGGCTGCCGCACCCGGAGCCATACCAGAACTACGGTTCTGTGTGGACTACCGAGGGCTCAATTCAGTCACCAGGAATGACGCACACCCCATCCCCAGAGCTGATGAGCTCATCGATCAGTTGGGGGCTGCCCGGTACCTCAGTACATTTGACTTAACGTCTGGGTACTGGCAGATCGCCTTAACTGATGGGGCCAGAGAGAGGGCGGCATTCTCCACAACAGATGGGCACTACAACTTCCGGGTGATGCCCTTTGGGATAAAGAATGCCCCTGCAACCTTTCAGAGGTTGATCAACCAGGTGTTGGTTGGGCTGGAGAATTTCAGTGCCGCCTACCTGGACGACATAGCAGTGTTCAGTGCCACTTGGGAGGAACATCTGCACCACCTCTGGGAAGTGTTGAAGGCGGAGGGCAGGCCTCACGATCAAGGCAAGCAAGTGTCAGATAGGGCAGGGTTCTGTGGTGTACTTGGGACACCAGGTAGGGAGCGGCCAGGTGGCGCCCCTACAGCCAAAGATTGATACCATTCTGGCTTGGGAACCCCCCAAGACTCAGACAGAGGTGAGAGCCTTTTTAGGACTCACTGGGTATTACAGGAGATTTGTCAAGGGGTATGGCACCATTGTTGCCCCTTGACAGAGCGGACTTCCAGGAAGCAGCCCAAGAAAGTGAATTGAACTGATGCCTGCCAGAAGGCTTTTGATGCCCTGAAATCTGCCAGGTGCACAGCGCCCATGCTTAAGGCACGCAACTTCTCAGAAGAGTTCATTGTGCAGACAGATGCTTCAGCGCATGGTGTGGGGGCTGTGCTCTCACAGCTGAATTAAGAGGGCCTAGACCAACCTGTAGCCTTCATTAGTAGGAGGTTACTTCCACGGGAACAGAGGTGGAGTGTGATTGAGCGTGAGGCTTTTCCTGTGGTCTGGGCGCTGAAGAAGCTGAGGCCATACTTGTTTGGTACTCACTTCCGGGTTCAGAAAGACCACAGGCCCCTCAGATGGTTGATGCAAATGAGGGTTGAGAATCCAAAGCTGTTGAGGTGGTCCATTTCCCTACAGGGGATGGACTTTACGGTGGAACACCGCCCTGGTACAGAACACGCCAATGCTGGTGGCCTGTCCAGATTTTTCCACCTTAGTGAAGAGAACTCCCAAGAGGGTGGGTAGTTCTCCCCACATTTGAGCTAGAGGGGACACGTGTTAGACCTGGCACCATTGGCGTGGGTCTCCCCAGCATTTTTTGCTTTTGCTTCCTGTGTTTTTGCTGTGTATTGGACTCCGTTTTGCTGGTCTAGATGCTTTGGGCCCTTTGCCACTGCTGTTCAGTGCCAAAGTGCAAGTGCTCCCTTTGTAAATTGTTGTTATGGATTAGTGATTCCATGGTTGGCATATTTGATTTACTTGTCAGACCCTAGTATAGTGCACTGTGTGCGCCCAGGGCCTGTAAATCAAATGCTGCTAGTGGGATGCAGCACTGATTGAGCCACCCACAGAAGCAGCCTGTAAAATGTAACTCTGGCCTGCCATTGCAGAGCCTGTGTGCAGTCTGGGACTGCCATGTTGACTTGGCAAGTGCACACACTTGCCAGTCCCTAAACCTTCCCTTTTCTTCATAGTAGTCACCCCTAAGGTAGGCCCAAGGTACCCCTGTGGGAAGGGTGCATTGTATGTGAAAGTTAGGACATGCCCTCATGTGTTTGGCATGTCCTGATAGTGAAATACTGCCAATTTTGTTTTTCACTATTGCAAGGCTACCTGTTCCCATAGGACAGAATGGGGAGTTTGCTTATAACATCTTATAAACATAACTGGCCCTGGGAACAACGTAGAAAAATAAAGTTTAGTATGCCTGAACTCAGAATGATAAAATGCATCTTTTAGTGAGGGTGATTTTTACATTCTGTGTTTGAAAATACCACTTTTAGAAAGTAGGTACTTTCTTGCCTAACCATCCAGTGTGCCTCTGCTAGGTTTGTGTATTGTATGTCTGGCTTTTGGATGACAGGGGCTGGAGAGGGGCAGTGGCTCCAGAACTCTGATGAGTCAGGGCTGGACTGAATAGACCTGGGCTGCATTTAGAGTAGGGGGAGGAGATTTCCTTTTCACCTGAATGGGCATGGTCTGCCTTCAACAATGCTGTCTCCACCTCCTGCCAGGAAGCTGCACCAGTGAGGACAGAACTGGTTTTGGCTGGGTACAGACACTCTCTGCCTTCAGAGAACAGAGGATTTTTGTGTATTAAAAGAGGGGCCCAGACCCCAGACTTTTAGATCACTTCTGGGAAATCAAGAGGAACCTTTGCCAAGGAGAAGAGCCGGATAAGCTGAGGAGGAATACTGCCCCTGTGCTGTTTGCTGTCTGGGGTTGGCCTGCAGTGGCTGCTTGCTCTCAAGGAAAGGAGAGAAAGGACTTTGCTGTTTGCTTTGCCACCTGCTTGAAGAAAAAATCTCCAAGGTCTTGAAACTGAGCTTGCCTCCTGTTCTGAAGTCTCAGGGACACAAAGACTTCATCCCTTCTGTCTCTCTGCATCTGGAACTGCTGATTCAGCTGCCACAGAAGGAAATTGCAACACCGACGCAGGCAAGCAACGCCGTAACCTGCACCGAAGCCATGGGCATCGCTCGTGAAGAGCACGGCGCACCACCCCGACTTGCACTGTAGGCCTGACGCCTGCCGACACCATGCCGCATCGACTCCAAAGCCGCCAAAGAGGCCGCTGCATGCACCAGAGCCGAGGACACTGCGCGTGACGTCCACGATGGAAAGTCCTGACTCACACCGCAGCCCCGACTTCACTGACGCAGTGCTTTATCAACGCGGAGCCGATCCTTGACGTGCATGACTCCCGAATCCATCGACATCGCACTGTCGTAAGGAACCGACGCCTTGCCACCATCCGTGATGTCACCTCCCCGACACAGTAAGGAACCGATGTCTCACCTCCCCTGCGCTGCAGTAATGAACAGAGGCATCACCTCCCCTGGGGTCGTAAGGAACCGATGATGCCCGGCGCCAACAAAGCATCACCTCCCCGACGCCGTGGACCTTCTTTCCTTTCATCGTTCCAAGGTACTGTTCTTTGTGGGCCCGACGCCGCGCACCTCGCGGTCGATGCCATACTTTGGGATTTTCATCTGTCACGATGTCGTTGTAACTCCAGGTGGAGTTATTTGTTGCTACAAGCTTGATTTAAGTGAAGAACCTATTTTTAAGGATATTTTTATTACTGTATTGTGGATTTTTGTCGTTTTGTCTTGTTTTGGGTTAGATAAAGATTACTTATTTTTCTAAACTGGTGTGGTGTCCATTTGTAGTGTTTTTACTGTATTACTGTATGTGTTCACAAATGCTTTACACAATGCCTCTGAGATAAGTCTGTCTGCTCGTGCCAAGCTACCAAGGGGGTGAGCAGGGGTTATTTTAGGAGTGTATCCCCCTTATCCTGATTAGAAGCAAGGGTCCCTATTTGGACAAAGGTACCTGCCTCTGCCAACTAGAGACTCCCATTTCGAACACAGGTCCAGTCCTTCTCAGCCAGGCAAAAAGGCGGCAGGTCAGCACAGCAAAACAGGAGACCAGCAGAGTAGCATTCCAGCAGAATTGCAGTCCCTTCAGCAGCAGAGCAGTCCTTCTTCCTGGCAGATTATCCACAGGTCCAGAAGTGTACTGAAATTGTGGTGCCTGAGGTCTTTCTTTTAAACACAGTTGTGCCTTTGAAGTGGGGAGAAGATTCTAGAGGCATGCCTTTGAAGTGCACAGATGTCATGCCCTGCCAGCCTTGGCTCTAGACTAACTACAGGGGGTAGGCAGAGCTTTGTATGGGGGCAGGATATAGCCTATTCAGGTGTAAGTGGGGCTAGGCCCAGCTCCTCCCTCCCATTCTGTCAGTCTCACCTAAACTCCCATTGTGTGTGGCTGTCTGGTTGGAATACACAATGCTCAACTGCCAATTACACCCAGTCCTGTGATCAGAGACGGGCTGCAGGCACCAAATGGCTAAGAGAAGAAAATGTCACATTTCTGAAAGTGGCATTTTCAAAATTGTAATTTAAAATCCAACTTCACCATGAGTTAGGATTTTGCACTGGGAGTCCAGAGACACCAAACATGAATCAGAATCTCTTCCCATTTTGAAATTACACTTATTAAATGTATTAAGGTAATCCCAATGTTATCCTATGGAAGATATAGGTCTTGCAGTAGTGAAAAATTACTTTAAGAGTTTTTCACTACCAGAACATGTAAAACTAAAAAGTACATGTTCTGCTTTTAAAAAACATTGCAACCTGCCCTCTAGGCTGTGCAGGGCCTACCATAGGAGTGACATATGCATTAGAATGGAAGGTTTGGGCCTGGCAAGAGGTTTAGCTTTCCAGGTCGACATTGCAGTTTAAAACTGCACACACAAGCTCTGCAGTTTCAACTTTCGGTATTCACAAAAGGCATTTAGGAGTACTAAAGTTAGGATTCCTAACTTTACTACTCCTAAATGTCTTCTGTAAATACCAAAAGTCGTAAAGTTAGGATT
Organism: Calotriton arnoldi; assembly: GCA_963921515.1. NCBI lineage: Eukaryota > Metazoa > Chordata > Amphibia > Caudata > Salamandridae > Calotriton > Calotriton arnoldi. The sequence continues at coordinate 1,994,972 of CAWUFW010002830.1, read as the reverse complement.
TTTCTCAGTTTAGGAGTAGTAAAGTTAGGAATCCTAACTTTAGTACTCCTAAATGCCTTCTGTGAATACCGAAAGTCGTAAAGTTAGGATTTTGTCTCAGATTACTTTTCTGACTCGGGCCCAAAGATTGAAAGTGGTGCTATGCATAAATGTTACCAAAGTTCATTTAAGAACTTCATAAAAAGTAAACTAACAGGTATTCGGATTTTAAACTGTGGCAGCTGTTTTTCCTTCTTTCCCACAACTTGTATACGCTTTCATATGTAGCATAAACTGTGAAAGAGATGTGTTGTTTATCAAGTTTCTGCAGTACTGCAAGTAAGTAAAGATAGAATCTGAAGCCAAGCAAGTACATCTGTCTTACACCATGCTGATGATGCACACAAATCATTGGGGCAAACTGTGCAGCTGCTAATTACGCTACAGCGGATTTGATAATTAGTGGGTGCACAATTTTCACTCGATCCTGGTTTGCACAAAATGGGGAATACCATATCTTTTCTTTCTAATCAGTTTATTACTCTGCAAAAGCTGCACATTATTTCTCTTAAGAGCTGGGCTGTGGATGTTCGAATCGGCTGCTACTATTCAAAGTTTGTGACTGGGAAAGTTAGCCCACCCTCGAAATAGTCAGAGATTCACTCCTGTCAAAGGCAGGAGCAATTTGCTTGTATGGATCCTCCACTGGAAAGAAACACGTCAAAACTTTGGGCTGGCATAGAAAAAAGGTTTTAAGCATGGGAGAAATATTTTACAATGGAGAAAAAAGTAAATGGAAAAAAAATGTGCCATGCACGAAAGCGTTGATTTATCCCAATGCAACAATTTTGCTTTGGGGAAACGTCAAGTTAAAAAAAGAAGTTAACATGAGATTCTCCGGATTCAACTTAGAAATCTGCAGCTAGTGCTGATTGCCAAGCATAACCTTGGAAGGTTTTCTAAATTGATTGCATTTGTTAAACTATATAAGAGTATATAGATTATCTGTGGTTTAACACATTTCTTTTGTGAATCTGAACCACGAAAATGTTGCTTACATCTTAGTATGGGGGCAGTAAGTGATCGCAATGCCCCATGAGCTTTACTTTTTTTTAAACAAATCCCTCTGATTATAAATCATGCATCCTCGTCCATTCATTGACTGCCAAACTCTGCACAATAACTAGCAGAGAGAGAGAGAGAGTGTAAGAAAGCCATATTTAACCTGGCAGTACGAATTACCTCCCTAAATTGTTCTTCCATAGTCCATGAAGACGCAGACACATAGAGAAAAATATTTCCTAAAACAATTGTTGTACCCTCAGACAGATTGCCCATTAAATGTGTGCAAATGTACATTAAGTTGGCAATGAGATATCAATTTTGTGTCTTGAGGGTTTGGAAGAGATCTTTCATCCCTAATTAATGTGAACAGTATGAGTGTGTCATTTTCTTACATCTTTTTGCATCTATTCATGCAGCAATATCCTGAGGTACATGGAATAAAAAAATGCCAAATGGTGCAAAGAACGTCAATGGGACTCTGCACCCAACACGTTTCTCCTGAGTCACTTTATATTAACCAAGGAGCTGACAATCTGCTTTTAGCCCAGAACATGTGGTCAGGGTTTGCTCTATGGGAAATAAATTATGCGGATCTCTGGAAAGCACGCTACAAAAACAGGATAAGTTATTTGCACAGTTTAATCTTTAAAAAGGAAAAGATGAGGTTTGTAAGGAAACAGGCTTTTGTGCAGGTTCCCCAACCACACTTTTTCCCCCATTTGGACTATTAGCTGCTGGTTTTTCAACTTTAAAAGTGCACTAAGGCCGGCTGTCCACACCTCAGTGCCTGTGTTCTGACCAATTACAAACGGCATGTTTAATTGGATACACCCAATTTGCAATAACTGGCTTACTTATAAGTCCCTAGTATATGGTACCCAGGGTGCCAAGGGCATGTAAGACAGAGTGTTCACCCGGGGCTGCAGCACTGTTTGTGCCACCCTGCATGTGACAGAGACAAGATGGACCCCTGCCTGCCACTGCAGACTGACAGGGCAGTGTGTGACACTGCTAGTTCGACTTTGCCATTACACCTAATGACAAGTCCACTCCTTCCCTTAAGGATATATGTAAGTCTCCCCAAATGAAGGCCTATTAAGCCCTTTGGCAGGTAGCAATATACACTTAGCAGCAACACTTGCTATTTTGCTGTGGTAAAGTTAGGAGCCCCATTGGCTAACATAGGGTTAAAGGGTCGGCACCCCAACCTGTCTAACTTTTGAATGGGACCACCTAACAGAGTCAAGTAAGGTATCAAACTTTTTGGGACATTAAATCTGACCTAATGCCCTGGCCACATTTAAAGTCACTTTTAAAGTTGAACAACTTTTAGAAAGTTGCCACTCTGCAGTCCAGCTAGTCCTGCTGCCTCACAAAGGCCCTGACACTTCGACAGATTTCTGACTGCCTGGAGAGATGTGTGAATGACTACCAGGCCCGGGAACAAAGGCAGTTGCCGCATAGTGAGGTGTTACCTCCTCGCTGAGGATGGCCACTCAGGGTGTTAGCCTAATGACAGGCTTCAAAGGTAAAGCCACCTTTGAGGGGCCAATGTGACACCACCCCTGAGCAGGATGCCTTTTTGTTCCTGCAGACAATTAGGAGACAGAGCCAAGGAAGGGAAACCTATGGTCAAACCAGTTTTGCTGTTGGCATGGACCCCACGGGTTGCCACACCTCTAGGGTGGGCTACCCTGCTCCCGATTAATGAGAAAGGGTCAAGCCATCTTGAAGGGGGCAAGAATGGGGCACTCTGGGATAGCCAGATGCCACACATCACAGGAACGTCGTTAACCGAGAGGAGGGGACCCAGTATCCCATTGGCTATTGACGGCGTATTCCCCTCAGGTCACTTTCCTGTGATAAGTAGGGCACCTCTGGCACCCTGCCCCTCAGTTCAGATTAGGAGAAGAAGAGAGGACTGAAGGAGGACTGCCTCGCTACCCTTGAACTGTGCAAAAAAGGCTGCACCATCAAGAGGACTGAACCTGCTGCACTTTTGGGCTAGGAAGACTGGGACTGGGACTACGGCTCCTGACCCCAGTAAAAGTTGATTTCCCAGCCCCACTAAGACCGGTGTCTCTGAGGATCAGTTTGCTGATCTCCTGGAACCAGCTGCAGGACAACAGGAGCTCAAAGAGGCCAAATGGACAAAGTGGTAGTCACTGCAGACGTTTTGCTACTAGCAGTCGCTGCACACAAGAAAGGACAAATCTGAAATACTCAAAACCTGCATCCAAGTCTGGCGGACCTGGGAATGCTGTCCAAGTTCGGATTTGTCATTCACAAGGGACACCAGCCCCCACCAAAGAGTTTGCATCCAACCATGGTGCAGGGTGATCAGTAGTGCAGCATTGACTGTCTGACTACTGCAATGTAGAGGACTCCGAGGGACCCTTTTCTCTGGGGCCAAAGTCACCCCACATCACCCGTGGACCAAGGAACTACCACTGAGGCATCCCTATCAATCGTACCACAACCAGAGCATCCTTTTGAGCATCTTTGCCTGCATCCCTCAGCATCAGGATCACTCCATTGACTTCTATGGCGGTTGTCATGTAAAGTTTGGAACTTGCTTAAAAAATGCTCTTGGGGCCAGGTTACTGTCCAAATATCCTTTCTGGCCCCCTAGACCTTATCCCTGCTGGATGTGGTTGCCCAAGTCGGGCCGGGACACTCACATCAACTTTTCCAAACGTTTCTAAAGTTTTCAACATTTTCGTTTGACAATGCTTGTTTGCTGTTGCAGTTTAAAGTGATAGAACCTTCTAAAATCTGTATCTCCGGAAACCTCTGGTGGATTATAATGATCAAGGTCTCTAAAGATTCATAAAAATATGCTCTATTTTTATAAATTGTTGTTTATTTTAATTTGTTTGTGATTTTCTTATTCTGTTGTTTGGTGCTGTTAAATGCTTCCCACTAAGTTATTCTGCCAAGCCCTACTGCTCACAGCCACAGCTACCCAGGGTTGAGCTAAGGTTAAGTAAATGAAACTGACTGGACCTAAGATGGTATCTGTGTGTGTACTCCACGATCAGTTCGCATAGCCATATCATATAGTGCACCCAGATTTTCACACGGTTGGAGTAGGATTGGTAGGGGGTGGTCAGGATCTCCATTGACTATTTATTTGGTCATGCAGGGTGCTTGATCTTTAATCGCACAATTTTGATGATCCAAAGAGAGTCACATAACGGATGTCAGTTATTGGAATCTAAGTATATCATTCATGTTTTTAGAAGAATCTGGGGATTTGTAAGAAATTACAGAGGAAACCGGCCCTTGCTATAATTTGATTTAATGAGGTTCATGGATATCTTGATAAGGAGAATGTACTGGTGTCTTTGAAATGTATTGTTCTGCATACCTGAATGCTATTTCTATTTTCATGTTTCCACTCTCCTTTCAAGCTGGAAATTCGCCTTCATTCGACTCTGAATTCTGGGCTTAATTTATGTGACCTTTATCTAAAATGCATTCTAAATTAGGATTCTATTAATTTACCTATTTGTTTATCTATTTATGTATGTACTGATTAATCCATACACAAATCAGAACTGGATCTGGAAAGATTTCTATACTCATTCAGCATTGGACTTTATGTTTGTAGCAGTCCTGCTCATGGATGTCAACTCAACAAAACACTAGGGGTAGTGGAAGTGAAATTACGTGTTTCTTGACCCTCAGTTGACATTACAGGAAGTGACATCGTATGATTTTAACTCTGGTGACATCACAGGAAATTATGTCACATGTTTTTGACGATCTTTCAATTATCTTAAGTGACTTCACTGAAGTGAAAAAAACCTGTAATAGGTGATAATGAAAAGAGGTTACTAAAGTAGATAAGAGCGCTTTACTGATCGACCATCTACTGAGTACACTGCTGTCACGATGTGCCTGGTATGCAACCACGAAATGGCAGGAGCAAAGCGTAAAATGCGGAAGTGGTGCATGTCACAGCATACAAACTAAGATGTCCTAAATATATAAATATCTCATGTGAAGAACCAGAAAACTGCACAAATAAACAGATGAACACGTGTAGTTCCTGGAAAACTGGGAGCTGTAGAAGATGGAGCTAATGAGACGACCTTTATGTGGGGCCAGAAGCTCATCAAGTCCTGTATTTCTCTTTGCATTCTGTACCTGTAGCTTTACATTCCCCATTTTAATGAACCACAAGCATCACTAAGCAAGCACAAAACGAGAGATAACTTGAGAGCTCTGCAGCACGTTCATATCTTCTTTATATTTCCAGGTAGATGATGGCAGGCTGAAGAGTTAATTAATGGCAAAATGCATCATCCCTCCCCCATCCGTCACTGCCCACTACCCAATGGATAAATGCATAACTCTTTACTCGACATGTTTATTAGGAATATTCCATAGCTTTCATTTTGATACTCCACTCAAATCCTAACGCTCAAAGGCCATTATATGCATCAAATGAAAAAAAATGACAACGGCTCTTGTCAGTGCTCAAGCAAATTTTGAGTGTAGCTTTTTTAGGAGGTTCAAAGGGCATATTAGAAATTAGTTGCTGTGCTCTAACACTCTTCCGAACTCATGCAGCAGAGTCTATTTGTTTGCAAATCAGGCTGGCTCAGAATCTTGAGTATACATCTTACTTTAAATACTTTACAGGCAAGGTGGCACATACATGCTACCAAGGACAACATTAAATCACTCACATAATTTATTTTGGGGTCGTGCTCGCAGTTCTATGCAGTGGCAGCTCGCAGAGGGAGTGTGGGGTGGGGCTGGGGAGGGGCTGGGTGGGGGGATAGTGGAGTCGGACATACGATGGGCAGGAGTAAAGTAAGTAAATAAATAAATAAAACTATTTACCTTGCGCTCGCAAGGTAAATAGTTATATTTACCTTGCCCATCCCCCGTCCCGTCCCGCCCCACCGGCCCCAGCACTCCCTCTGCGAGCTGCCACTGGTTCTATGACTACCGCTGATCTCGGTCTCAATCAGAGTAGGAGCACAGTGAGGGGGCCCAGCATGCCGTGAAAATGCATTCTTGCAGAAATCCCTGCATTTTTGGCACAAGCAGCATAGTTGCTAAACGTTTTAATGAAAGAGGGAAGGCACTTCTCGCACTCACCTGTGAAACAGCAGCAATAGTGTTGCCAATTTAGTAGCGCATGTACTGTGAAAGCAACTGACACGAAAATGAAACCAAGGGCAGCATCAAACTTTCAAATCGGTGCTATATCATTTTAATAGCTATTTAACAATGCTGCAAACCCGTAGGGCACTGAAACTGGCATCTGTGGCCTCCATTCCCCTGGGGATTGGCCTTAGTCTGGCCTTCATGAAGCAGAGGTTGCAGCTGCGACCTATGGTGACCCCTAAATGAGGTCCATTTTCCAGCTTAGCACTTATTTTCAAATATCACCGAATTTTATTCTTACATTGGTCTCATGTTCTTATTAATGCCTTATTATCCGCCTCCCCCTCGCCAACGGCAATGTGTGAATTTTTTTTTATGTCTGTAAAAAAACTTAAATGGGGCTGAGGGTCTGATTTACCGTTTAGGGGATGGGTTACTTTGTCACGAACGTGACGGATATCCCAGTCACCATATTATAGTCCACTATATCCTGTGTCACTTGTAATAAAGCGGTTAGTATATCCGTAAGGGTTGTGATATAGTAACCCGTCCACCAAACTCTATATCTCTATATCAGGCCCTAAGTTTATGAGAAAATCAATTTCTTCCATTTTTTATAGCGCAAATAATAAAATCATGCAAAATCAGTGAATTTCTATATTTTACATTTTCACCAGAAAAACATACAAGACTACTACAGGAAGCACATTTGAGAAGCTAGCCCGCCATGGTGTTAAAGGGGTCTACTTTACAAACATAGGTAGGTTATATGTTTATTTTCATAGGAAACATTCCCCTAAAATCATTGACTAGAAAGTAAGAGCTTATTTATAATTCTTTCATGCAGCGCAACGTAGCAAGTCACCTTGCTGTGCAGTGTGAAAGGGAAAGGTAAGGAATGCACTGAATTTACCATTATAAAGTGCATTCTGTTCTTTCCTGCCGCAGGTGCACCTTTGGCTGCCTAGCACAAATGCAGGCACCCTTTGTCATGGTGCATGGGTGCCTGTGTTGCAGGCAGGATTGTTTTTGAGCAGGAAGGGACACCTTCCTGCACAAAAACAATCCTGAGAGGCATTTTCCTCTTTCTATGTGCACTGTAGAATGCATAAGATGTAGAAAGAGGAAATAAAAATGAGAAATAAAGATATTTCTCCATGTTACGCCTCAGCTGAGGAGGCGTAGCATTTTGACTCATTCTCGGGTGTACGACGAATGGTAAATCTGGGAGTGTGCTAAAATCCATGGGTAGATGTGTGGGAACACCCACGATCCACCCATAGAATGCCTTAACAGGGCAGAGTAATGCAAGGTAGCGACTTGCGCTACTCTAGATTTATCAAGCCATGCAAGGCCACACATAGGTGGCTTGATAAAACTCACTTAAGTTTTGAGTTGTCCTTGTGCCCCATTGCATGGCACAAGGGTGATGCAAAACCTTTATAAATCTGGCTCTAAGTTTTTGTGGCCCAGCAGAAGCAATGCACTGCTGAACTCCATATAGTATAAAGTTCAGCCTCCAAAGGACAATGAAGCTCTTTTTCCTCTAATAGAGGAACTCATAAATCATACTAAAACCCCTTTCTTTTCTGTTCAGTACATGTTTTTGCAAGGACCTCTTTTCACTCTGGATCCCAAAATAGGTAGTCCTCCGCAACCTTGTATATTTTATGTTTGTTTTAAAAAAAGGTCCTTGCTCCTGTAAATGATTCTTAACTTCATTCTGGTAATTTTTCTTGCTCATTGCCATCAGCGCCATTTTGGAGATAAACTGGATTTTTTGTTTTTTTAACTATATATGCCACTTGTCATTTGTCTTGCCCAAGCTCCTACCCCATCTGTTTCTCTGTTTCCTTTACTGTACTTCTTGCTTGTAGGAATTTTCATCTGATGGCAACTGTTGATGAAGGTACGTTCCTCTTTCAAGAAAGGTGGATGAGTTCAGGTATTCAAAGCGCCTCAAACTTTATTGATTCATCTACTTAACTCTATCTCATAGACCCAATTTCATGTTCTGATTCTTTCGCACCCAGCTCTCACTCAGTCATGATTGTACAGCCAAGATGTTCCGTTCAATCTTGATACCATTTAGAAATCATGGGCCTGATTCACAAAGGGTCTCCACGTTCATGGCAGGTGCCCCGTAGTCATGGTGAGGCCCCCGCACTCATGGCAAGATCTCCGCAATGAGTAACTTCAGAGTCACAAGCATCGGCCCCCGCCACGACTGTTGGGCCTCTGCTACAAGTGTGGAGCCCATTTGTGAATAAAGGGGCATATGTATCATGCGTTTTCCCGTTCGCAAACGGGCCGATTCTCAGAATTGGTCCGTTTGCGAACGGGAAAAAGCCTTTTGGGATTTATCATCCCAAAAGGCCCTCGCAATATAGGGAATCGCAAAATTTGCGATTCCCTATTTTGTGACTGCATTTAAGGAATCGCAAATTGTGATTCCTTAAATGCAATGCAGGAAGCACCCATGTTGTGCGATTTTGCCCTAAGAAATAGCAAATTACCACCAACTTCAAGTTGGTAGTAATTTGCGATTTCTTTGAAAAATGCACTTTTTTGCATTTTTCAAAGTGGCCTGTGGCACACATACATGCCCTTAGGGCATGTATGTGCGCCACATGTGCACACATACATATTTCAGGGGTGCAACAGGGTGTCCTTTTGACACCCTTGCACCCTTGAAATTGCATTCGCAATTTGCAAGTACCTAATGGGTACTCGCAAATTGCGAATGTCTTCCCATTCATTCCTATGGGCCTCTAGGCCCATAGGAGTGAATGGGAAGGTATTCCTTAATTGCGAATCACAATTTGCGATTCGCAAATAAGGAATACGTAGGAATCTCAATTAATATTGCGATTCCTACATACATTTCATTTTGTGAGTCCTTAAAAGCAATTCGCAAAAATTCGCTATTTAGGATTCGCAAAATGAAATGTTGATACATATGCCCCAAAGCCCTTTATATTTTCCTCCTTCTGCATGTTTCCTCTTAGTAACATTTCATTCAGCTAGTTTTAGGTTTTCATTGTGTACCTTTGGTGCAGAGTGTGCTACAGTGTGATGCCACACAGAAAAATAGTTGTTAAATAGGAACCTGTCTGTCTCATGTGCATTTCACTGAAAACATTAAAGCCACTCCCAAGTTATCTGAAAGAACTTTTGCATATTACTCTGAGAGAAAACCCGTACCCGTGCTTCTTCTGACAAAAAGACAACTAGAGGGAAAAAGACTAGTCTGTAACGGAACGTTTTCTAAAACCCACCCCACTGGAAGCAGAGGAGCAAATTAAGAAAAAGAGTCAGACATCCCGCAACTGGAATTGCTGTATTTGTTTCTAAAAATAATAAAGCCCTGATCATGAAGAAGTTCTCAGAGGATCTGTTCCAGGGGTAACGCGATGACTTCTTCTCCATGAGAGGAGAACTAAAACAAGAACTGCAGCATGTTGGTGCACTGGGAAAGAGTCCAATGGTGGAAGAGTAGAAGAATAGGAGTTTCTATGACAGGGACTAACAAACCTGAAAAAAGAAAATATTGTGTTACACACACAGCTATATTGAGGATGAAAATCGCTCAAGATGTAAGTATAGTATTATAGGACTATTAAACAGCAAACATGCCCCACAATCCAACCGATCTCCAGACGTCCTTACAAGGGTGTACCTATTTCAACAAATCATGGATGCTGCAAGTAGGGGGGATATCTCGTCTGGTATACTAAATGAATATTGCGTGTAAAGTATTGATGTTCCAAAATGTTTAATGCTTAACATCGAGAACCAAAATATCAACAAGGTAAGTGTGTATAGAGGAGCATATGTTTACCATATTTGATATATATGCATTCACTGAAAAAAACAAAGGGACGTTATAATTAGGCTCAAATTTCACATGTGCAAAACCAGTGAAATTCTGCATGTATAGTTACCTGAGCTAACTATAACTTACGCCCTGCTATGCACTACTTATGACCTCACATATTAAATCATTCATGACATCACTGATGACATCTCAAATGACATCACTGATGACATCATTGATGACTTCATCCACAGAACCACTCACATATCAACTCACACACCTACACAAACCCTCATACACCCACTCACACACACATACAACTGCTCATGCTCACGCTCCCTCTCACTCATCCTTAGAGCCACTCCCAAACCCATTCACTCACCCATACAGCCACTCACTTACCCATACACCTACTCACATAGCTGCTCATTCACCCATCCAGTCACTCGCATAGCCACTCACCATACAGCCACTCACACACCAACTCATTCACCCATACAGACACTCACATAGCCACTCAGTTACCCATACAGCCACTCACACACCCACTCACTCACCAATAAAGCCACTCACACAGCCAGTCACTCACTCATTTAGCCCCTCACACACCCACTTATTCACCCATACAACTACTCATTCACCCACTTATTCACTCATACAGCCACTCACACACCCACTCAAACACCCATACATCCACTAAGACACCTACTTATTCACCCATACAGCCACTCTCACACTCACTCACACACACATACACCTACTCACATAGCCACTCAATAACCCATAAGTCACTCACAAAGTCACTCACTACCCCATGCAGCAACTCATACACCTACTTTTTCACCCATACAACCACTCACACACCCAATCACATGCCCACAAAAGCACTCACAAACCCATTCATAGACCCATACAGCCACTCATGTACCCACTGACAGACCTATATGGCCACTCACACACCCAGTGACAGACCCATATAGTAACTCACACACCCACTCACACAAGCATTATACAAGGGCTAGATAGATATATTCACTGAAAAAAACAAAGGTTACAGGGACGTTATAGTTATGGTCAGATTTCACTGGTACAAAACCATTGGAATTCAGCAGTCATAGTTGCCTGAGCTAACTATAACTTATGCCCCGCAATGCACTGCTTATGACCTCACACATTAGATCACTCATGACATGGCCAGTGACATCAGTGATGACATCTCAAATGACATCACTGATGATATAATCCAGTGAGTGAAAGTGTTTTATAAATGTTTCTGAGACTTAAAGATATATAGTAAGCTATTGCATAAGTTAAATTAATATTTTTCTAAACTAGTAATGAGTGATACTGTTTCTAACATATGTCATCTGAGTGGGTGGGTCACTGTCTGTATCACTGTGGGTGTGTGAGTGCTGTATGTGTGTGAGTTGGTATACAAGTGGGTGTAAGGTGAATAAGGGTGTGTGTGAGTAGCCTTATGGGTGTGTGAGTGACTGTGTGGGTGGCTGCATTAGCGATTGAGTGTGATTGGCTGTAAGGGTGCGTGAGTGGCTGCCTTAGTGGCTATATGTGTGTGGAGTGTGTGCGTGGCTGTTTTGGTGACTGAATGGCTGTGTGAGTTGCTCTTAGTGGGTGAGTAGGTGTGTTAGTGGCTGCATGAGTAATTAGTGGTTGTTTGAATAGAGGAAAAGGTAAGTGAGTGTGTGTGAGTGGCTGTTCTGCACAGTAAGTTCTGTGTGACTGGCTGTATATGTGAGTGAGTGGGTGTGTGACTGCTTGCATAGATGTGCGAATGGGTATGTAAGTGATGAACTGGATCAGTGAATGGATGTGTGATTAGCTGTATGGGCAAGTGAGTGGCTGTCTGAGTAGCTGTGTGGTGTGAATGCTAGTGTGAGTGGCTATGTGGGTGAGTGAGTGGTTATATGAGTGCCTCTATGGGTGAGTAAATACTGAGTGAGTGGGTGTATAAGTGGCTGTATGGGTAGGCGATTTGACTATATTAGTGGCTATATGAGCAAGTGAGTTGGTGCATGTGAGATGTTGAATAGGGTTTGTGAATGGGTATGTGAGTGGTTGTGAGTGGACATATGAGAGTTTGTATGGGGGTGTGAGTGGGTTTGTGAGTGGTTCTGTGGATGATGTCATCAGGGATGTCATTTGAGATGTCATCAGGAATGTCATCAGAGATGTCACAGTCCATGTCATGAGTGATGTAATAAGTGAGGTCATAGCAAACACAAGGAGATGATGGATGGAGCACTGAATCTTTTCAGACACTCACCACCAGTCACAGATCAGGGTTGAATCCATCATCATTCTTTAGCATAATTCGTCACCCGAGTTCAGATCCAGCCATATGCAAATTAGTCTTGACCCTGTTCCTTATGGGAACAGTCCAGCCCAAACTGCCAAGCCAGGTCTTCCCTGGACCGGAAACAAGCAACCTGGGACCGGTTTTGGGGTAACACACCTCATCAGCCAGGCTAGCTTGAATCCAGTGGCAAAGTGAGCAATGAGTGGCCGGGTCTGAACTTAGGTGATGAAGTGAGCTAAAGAACGATGATAGATCTAAGCCAGATCTGTGACTGGGGGTGAGTGTCTGAAAAGTTTAAGTGCTCTGACCATCATCTCCATGGGTCCCTTGCTCACTTTGCCACTGGATTCAAGCTAGCCTGGCTGTGTGGCCCCTCCTCCCCCTTTTACAAATTTCATAGGCCCCGGGAAGGTGGTGGTCCCCGGGGCCTGGGGGTCCATGTGGCACCCTTTAAATATTGTATTTTAGCCCTGGGAAGGTGGTGGTTCCCGGGTCTTCAGATGGCCCCAGTAGGGGGGTCCGCGCAGCCCCCTTCCATTTAAAAACAAAATCCCTGGGGATGTGGTGGTTCCTGGGGCTCCTTTGATCCCATGGAGGGGGGACCAGTTCTGTCACCTCCTTTTTTACCATATACCCCTGGGACCTGGCCCACCCAGGGGCTATATTATGAACAAGGACGTGATACCATAGTTGTTTTTTTATTTTACTTTTGGCGTGTATTCGCGACTCTATTGATATTTCGCTGCAAATTGTTTTGAAAAAAACAAATTTTGGGCTGCGTCAAGGTATTCCTACCCTGTCCCCTTTTCTTTATTTTTGTGATTTTTTGCGGGACTCAGCTGAGGTCGAGTCCCAAGATGGCCAACAGCTCCTGGTTTAAGTGTTGGCAGCCAATGACATTTCAGCACAGGGACTGTCAGATCCTCGGAGGGCCCATGACCCTAGATATACACATTTGTTTTTCCCTTAATATCTAAAAAAAATACTGAATGGATTTACATCAATTCACAAAAAGGTTTCTTTCCGGACCAACAACTACCTTTCTGCCAAATTTGGTGTAAATTCATTCAGCGGTTCGGGCTGTAGTCATGTCTAAAATCTCTATGGGAATGAACATGGGAAATGCACTTTTTTGACTCTCTCTTTTTCTTGGCCACCACTTGACAGGTGACCCTGAAACTTTCCATGCACAACAAGAGCCAACTTAACACTTTTTGGGGGAAAATTTTGAAAGATTTGTCAAACGGCGCCCAAGATATAGGCAAGCCCAAAAACTATTTTCTTATGGAAACTAGGTCCTAACTAACTACCTATTAGTGACCGCCAGTAGGTTTTACACACACACATATATATATTACAACCTCCATTCATATCTCAAAAGACGCATGTCACACTTTCTGTTTACTGCTTATCGTGTATATTTGTCCTTCACCATGAGGCTCAACATGTTTCGGCTACCTTAGCAGCCTTAGTCATAATTTCATTCTATATTCAAAAATGTATAACGTTTTCCTAACTATTACTTAGCATTAACCTTTTTTTTGTTTTTTTATAAAAATGTGTTTCAAATCATAGTGTTGTTGAGTGGAGTGTCTCTGAGTGGGGTGTCGTTGACTACAGTGTCGTTAGTGGGATAGAGTGGAGCCAGAATTCAGCCCTCTGCCAAGTGCTGTAAGTTATCCAAAAAACATGCAGCAGAGTAGAGTGAGTGTAGGAGAGTGTGGTACCTTGTGGTTTCATAGAGTGGAGTGTCATAGAGTGGCATGTCCTAAAGTGGAGTATCGTAGGATGGAATAGAGTAGAGTGGCATAAAGTAGAGGAGCATACAGTGATGTAGAGTGTTCTAAAGTGGAGTAGCATAGAGTGAAGTGTTGTGTTGTACAGTACAGTGTAGTGGCGTGGAGTGGAGTATCGTAGAGTGAAGTAGAGTGTGGTAGAGTGGAGTGTCATTTAGTGGAGTATCATACAGTTGAATGGAGGAGAGTGCAGTAGAGTGCAGTGTCAAAGAGCGGAGTGCCGTGGAGTGTTGCAGACTGCATAGAATGGAGGACAGTGTAGTACAATGTGTAGATAAGAGGGGCACACAGTGGGGTAGAATGTTCTACAGTGGAGTAGCAAAGAGTGGAGCATTATCAAGGGGAGTATCATACAGTGGCATAGAGTGGAGTAGAGTGTTGTCAAGTGGAGTATCATACAGTGGCATAGAGTGGAGTATAGTAGAGTGGAGTAGCATAGAATAGAGTGGAGTAGAGTGTTGTAGAGAGGAGTGTTCTAAAGTGGAGTGTTGTAGAGTAGAGTGGAGGGGAGTATCGCGCAGTGTTGTAGAGTGGAGTGTCAGAGAGGAATGTCAGAGTTGAGTTTCGTAGAGTGGCATAGAGCGGAGTTGCATACAGTTTAGTAATGTATTTGATACACAATGTATGATATCAGATTATTTGTTTACAATATATGAGATGCATGACTTCATAGCAGCTAATATGAAGTAATACAGGCAATATTATCATTTTTGTGAATGAAGGTGGGCCCACTTGGGCACCACTGGTGTATGATTGGCCATTTCTAGATGGTGCTTAAACTCATAGAACAATGCTCAAACTTGCTGAATACTGTATGAATTAATACAAGCAAAGCTGCAGTTTATTTTGTGATGGTGAGGCATGGGTTTGCAACCTAGTACATCATACAATACATATAACAAGTGTGAATTAATATGAAGGTGTTATGCAATGTATATAATGAAAAACCTTTCCAAAATGTTACTGATGCATGTCTAACAGAGCTTTGTCCTTTCTCAGTGTTGATTAACGTAAGCAATGTTCTTTTGTTTAAATGTACCCATTGTTTTGAAGATCGGCGTTGTGACGAAGGTGTGCATACACCGAAATACATTGATGTTGTTTCTTCTTCTTAAGCAATAAACTGCAAATTACAATAACTCTACTGGAGTGCTGAGGCCTTCTGTATTTAGAGTGAGCTGTTTTTTGGATAACTTACAGCACTTGGCAGAGGGCTGAATTCTGGCACCACTGGCATTCTGGAAGGCCGCAGGAAGTACACTGAAACTGCTAAAGGATATATATATACTTGAGGGCATTGGTCCTTTTTCAATGTTTAAAGTTACGTTGTTAAAAAGCTGACGAACCCACCTATTGAACATTTGCATATGATTAAGACTCACAGAGTCGAAACGCGTAATGCTTGTTCTGCCTTGAATAAAAGAATGAAATAAGCACTGCTGGTGTGGCCTGTCTCACGTTGCGGAGAGGTACGTGTGTTCTATGGCATATTGGAGGTGTCTGACACACCTGTAACAGGCCCCGACCCGAGAGGATGAGGCTCTCCTGTTGTCAGGGTTTTGTTTGGATTATTTATATATATATATATATATATATATATATCCAAATTAACGTCCCGACCCTATGTAAGGGTCACAGCACAGGTACGGACCTCCAATTTACTCCAGTCAAAAATCCAATGACACGGGTTCAAAAGTGCATGGTTTCCTTTATTGACCACCAAGTGTGACAGACATGTGTCCGTCCCAGACGCGTTTCGATCGCCTCCGCGATCTTGATATATATATATACCAGTGGCAGTCGCCACTGGATATAGTTAGGTCAGCTTTTCCATAAGAAAAGTGATTTTTGCGTTTCTAATAACTTTGACCCCACTTGACAAATCTCCACAAAGCTTTTTTAAAAAGGTGCTACTTTATGAGTAGTTTATGCATGGAAAGTTTTGGGGTGATCCGTCAAGCAGGGCTTGAGAAAAAGTGGGGGTCCCGTTATGCAAAATACCCGTGCATTTTCCATAGACTTCTTTCAGAAGGGTTACAGCAAGAACTGCTGAATGAAATTGCACCAAATTTGGCAGGAAGAAGCTAGATTGTGCCTTTTATGATTTGGTGTAAATCTATTCAGTAGTTCTTGAGAAATTAAGGGTAAAAAATATTTCTATATCTGAATGGTTGGGTCTGCAAGAGGCTCGAGAGACTCTCGCTGGAGCGGCAATTAAAAAATCGAGCATTCTAATTGGCCCAGAAAGCTTTATTTCCCTTGGGCCACGTTTCTCCTCCTGTGGGAGGGTGCACTCTGATTGTCTGCAGCGAAACAAAAAAAATGTTGCTGCCAGCCATTAGAGGACTCGGGGACTTAGGGCCTGATTTATATCTCTGCAGATGGGTTACTCCTTCACAGCGGTGACGGATATCCCGTCTGCCGAAATATAAATCCCACAGGATATAATGGAATTTATATTTCGGCGGACGGTATATATTCGTCACTGGTGTGATGGAGTAACCCATCTGCCGAGATTTAAATCAGGCCCTTAGTCCACTGTCCTGAACAAGTAAAGAAACAAAAATATAGGGGGCCGGGTAGGGATACACTAACCCCCTAGGGCGCATGAGGGGACACCCAGATGGACGCCCGGGGCCAAAAACAAAACAAAAATTGCCAAATTGCTGCAATCTCATGGGACACCTGTTGGATTGTAAAAAACAAACAAAAAAATAAATGGTGCCTGGGACCACTTTGTCTTATTAATGAAAGGGGGAGGCATGGCCCCTCTAACCTAGCCTTTACAGGCCCCAGTGGGCACCCACCCCGGGGTCGAAATTAATATATAGGGGAACGTTGACGCTCGGCCCCCTCCCCTAACATTTACAGGCTCCGGAAAGCCCACCCCTAGTGCCAAAATTAATCAGTATCAAGGGGGGCCACAAAGCCCCCTCCCTGAGCCATGACAGGTCCTGAGGAGCCCGCCCCCGGGCTGAAATTCATCAATAGAAGAAAGGGGTCCATGCTTCTCCCCTCCCTGAGCTTTTAAAGTCCAGGGCTACTAAACTAATTAAAAAGGAGGAGGGCCTCGCGGCCCCTCTTGGTGAGCCATTAATGGCCCCGGGGACCCCATTCCCCGAGGCCGGTTCACTAGCAATGTCCCAGTGGAGCCCACCCCTGGGACATAGCGGTTTTCCTGCCCACACCAGCGCGGGCAGAGAAACCTGTGTTTACTCCCACTTGGAGGGGTAATTTTTTAATCTCCTGCCAAGCTGAAACAAGCATAAAGTCTGCTCTCAGTGGGCAAGAGCTTTGAAAATGCTCCCGCCAGCTGGGAGCAGACTTTTCATCTGTTTCCCTGTTTACAGTGCAGGCCCCCGGGGAAGGGGCCCCCTGGGTCGGAAAGGGCTTGGGGAGGAGGGGCAACGTGGCCCCCCCTTTAATAACAATCACTGTTATGTTTTTAAAAAAACTTAGAAATTCACTGAAAGTGATGTCATCAATGAAGTTCTTTTAGATGCCATCAGTGATGTCATATAATGATGTCATAGAACGTCATGAGTGATGTCAAATGTGATGTCAAAAGCAGTGCATGGTGGGGGTGCAAGTTAAAGTTAGCTTTGCTAACTATAACTTGTGAATTTCTGTGTATTTTGAAGTTCAAAATGTTGATATATATATATTTATATATATATATGTAAATATATATATGTTGAAGATGCATAGATTTGAAGATAAGCAGTAGTAAATCTATACTTACTTTCTCAACGTTTTGGCCCTCGATATTTAGGCTACAGTCAATATTGTTGCAGGTTGATATGTCCCACACTATATTCTGACCTGCAATCCGTCATTTTTGAGGGCCATAAAATCTTCCTGTTGTAGAACGTATCTACTGTGATTTTGCACAAAGGGCTTTCGTCAAGTGACCAAATACCTCTGGTCACATAATAAAGCCTATAGATGGCTTGCCCTCATCTATCTCATTTTTAATATCAGGGCCAAACATATCGAGCAAAACCTCTATGAGAAACAAAGATAATCCTCATCTTGACAAATGAGTCTCCTCTTGAAGAAGCAACTATAGCGAAAGAGCACCCAGAAATCTTCGCTCAATACGATAAGTGAGAAATGGAGGACAGCGTTGAGAAAGCAGAATGGAATGACTCTGGCACCACTAGGCAGTAAAAGGGAACTCAGTGCAGTCATTAATCAACTTCAAGGGACTGCTCCAACAACAAAACAAAAAACACTACGAAAAATCTGACTCCTCTAACTAAGACTTTTAATGACTAGCAACTACACGTTGGTGGTATCATGGACCCCTCACAACATACTCGTTCTTATTAAGAAAATGTGAAGAAAAAAAACATAAAAATACATTCTAACAATCACAAACACAGAACACATTGAACATTTTTTGCTAGAACTGTGAAAAATGTCGATAAAGCCAGAACATGTATATTCAATTACTTTGAATTGCATCTCCGGCAGCCCTGGTTTGGACTCCTGCCAATCTTATAAAAAAGGTGTAATATATGAGAGCCATGTGCTAAAAACGCATCAGACAGAAATCCACCCCTCTGCATCTAGGAAAGTTAAGGGTATTGGCCATTTCCCATTGTTTTACTGTTATATTAATGTTAGTCGCTTTTACTCGTTTGCTTATGACGAATTCATAGACCAAGCCATATAAGGACGGCATTACAGCTTTATACCATGAACCAACAGTTTTATGCGTAGAGGGGAGCACGTTTTGAAGTATATCTGCTAAATCATCCATTTAAGCTAATTGTATAACATTTGATATTTGTGCAAATGCTAATTGAATAGGTTTCCATTTTTTTTAAATAAAAAAATATGACAAAAATGAAACCTGTTACATTGCCAGTGCTTAATTACTTGTGGAGTCCAAAAAGTAAATAGTTGGATGCAATCGATTAGTCCGGCTTGCAACTGGATCCTCGGGATATGAAAAATAGTGAAAAACTAACATTTCCTCCTAAAAAAAGACAGAGGATCGTATATCTACTATTATTTGTGTTTTTAGGAGATCGAAGGAGACAAAGGATATCTGGGATGACATGTTCATACGGATAAAAAGATTAAAATTAAGGGAGCAGGCCTGAAAAACTAGCAAAGCTACAAGGTAATATAGTATTATGCCTGGGAGAGCCAGCCATCTTAGATGATGTTAGATCCAGGGGAGGCATAAAGAAACCTTTGCTAGTTTACGCTTCTTTTTGTCCCATATAAAAGTTATCACAGTGGTATTAACTTATACAAAGATTTTTACGTGAAGTATAATGGGAAGACTGGGGAACAGAAAAATAAAGAGATGCAGAATAGTTATCTTTATTAAAGCAACTCACCCAATAATTGTTAATGGAAGGAGATTCCAATGCTCTAGAAAATCATTAACTTTTTTAAGCAATGGTCGATGAATCAAATAGATCAAGATCTTAGTAGTTTTCACTAACATAAATACATAGATATCTTTTGGGGTGATATAAATAAACGGATGCAAATAACCGGATCTGAATTGGTCGGCAACTACATCGCTGGTGGAATTGAATAATTACATTTCTGTTTTATGATAGTCAATTTCTAATCCCCAATCACACTAAATCTTCGGATTTCATTTAGTGCTTTGGAAATATGTTGTTGGCAGGCGCTCAAAGAATGTGTTATATCATCCATGTAAAGCTTTATTCTGGGACTATTATGAAGCAGGTGAAGAGCATCTGGATTACAGCAAATACGTACAGCAAGAGGTTTGATAAATGAGGCAAAGAAAGTTGGAGTGAACTTGAGGCAAGTTGGCCTAGTCCTCAAGAGATTTTAATACAGCCTAAAAAAGTAATGTTTACCATGATTGAAGAACTGGCTCGTCTGTATAAATTGTAAGCAGGAAGATGAAAGGAAGCTGCAATCGAATTTCTCAGAGTGGCAAATAACGTCAAATGAAACAAAATCAAATGCTTTCTCTGCCTAGCATTATTATGGCTGCAGGAATTTGAGTATTATGAAAAAAAAAATCTATAGCTTCTTTCAGGAAACTGGTATTGTCAGATAGTTGTCTGTCTTTTATAAATCTGTTCTGATCTCCTTGAGTACAAATTCTTAGCATAGCTACAAAGTCTATTAGCTAAACATCTGGCTATGATGTTATAGTTGGAGTTAGGAAGGATAATGGAGCAGTATGAAATAATAAAGGGCCTGATTACGATGTCGGTGGGTCACACACCTGCCCCTGCGGTCCACCCACTGCATTATGATGTGGCGGGCGGAGGCATCTGGTGGAAGGACCGTCCACTGCGCTTTCGAAGGGCTCAAGGAGTCCGTCGGTGCGTCGGAGGGTCAGTAATCCTTACAATGAGGGCAATGCCTGCTCAGACACCGCCGTAGGGATTACAATGTCCCTTTCTGCAGGTGGAAAGTGCCTTTGGGGCCCCTAGCAGGGCCCCCTTCTCCTCTGACCCTCTGCTATGGAGCCTAGGGGGCACCTATGGTACTCCCCTAAACATTCCTGCACCATGTGGCAGGCACCGCATGGTGCCTGCCCCATAGTGCAGGGATGTTTTTAATGTGCTTATTTTCTATTGGGGCATGTGCTGCAGCTCGCAGCACATGCTGCAATAGAAAATATACACATTGCGACCACCGTGAAGGCGGTCACATCGTAATCAGGGCAGCGAGACCGCCGACTTCTAGTCGGGTGGTCCTGCTTCCGCTACGGTGCTGGTCGGACAAGAGTCCGACCGGTATCGTTATCAAGCCCATAGAGTCGATTTTTGACTTTTTATTTCAAAGCTAACAATCTTTATCTTTCAAAAAGACGAAGGGGAAATTCTCCTGAAAGAAAATTATTATACAAGGTAGTTATAATTGGTGATAATATTTCGATAAATCTTTTATAATATTCAGTCAGAATTCCATCTTCTCCAGGTGGTCTACCATTCTGTAGATTTTTAATAACATCATGTACTTGCTGGGCTGTACATGGAGCGATAAGATTACTAGGTTGTGAAGGTTTTGTATTTCTAAGTAGTCAAGATAATTAAAAATGACTTTTGTCTTAGTTTTGTTTATGTATTTGGGTATAATGACTGACACAAAATGTGTTTATTTCTTCTAAATGAGTGGTGGCTTTATTAGTAATTTCGTTTATTATTTTATTTTTATTTAAATTTTGATTGCTTTTTGCTTTATTTGCCTAGGAGAGCATTTTGCCTGTAAATTCACCCTCTTCATACCATTGCTATTTAAAGGAGGTGAAGGGAAGTTGGTCATCCTAAAAGTAAAATACTTTGAAAGTGGTCTGTACTGCTTCCTACTGACGCATATCATTTTCTAATTTTGCATTAGGAAAAACACATTGAGCCTGCTCTAAGTTGTCTTGTATCTCTGCCAAAACTCTTTGCTTTTCTTTGTATACTGCAAATGTTTTTGTAATTATCTGGCCCCTAATGGATGTTTTAAAGGTGTCCAGAGTATGCTAATTCCAGCCGAGCCAATGTTTAGATTGAAAAAATCTTGAATACAGATATGCGTTTTTGCAGCCCACTCTTCATCATTTAGAAGCAGCCTATCCATCTGCCTTCTGCATTGCTTATTACCTGGCAAAGAATACAAAAAAATATTTTGGCAGAATAGTCAGAGACTTCACTGGGAAACAGGTTTAGAGGGGAAATTGTTAAAGAGGCGGAGACTTAAAAGAAATTAGGTTGGCTTCAGATTTGAATCTTTGGTGATGCAAGTGTATTTTAGGATGGTTGGATTTTGAACCCACCAAGGATCAGTCGAATCAATTTCTTCTTTAAATGCTTTAATTACTGCAGCCGTAGATGCTTTTTTAAATGTTTTTTATTTTGTGATTCTTAGAAGAATCTACAAATGGATTTTGGAGAACGTTATATTCTCCTAATAGAATGATTTCTCGTTTTGACTGAGCAATAGATGAGGATATATTATTTAACAAGAAGGACTCATTTCCCAAAAGACCATAATAAGCTGAAAATATGAAGAGTTTCTTTTTAATTTGCAAATATACCAAGGGCCACCATCCGGCAATCTCTATAGCAGAGAATGTAATATATATAGCAAGTTGTTTAGAAATCATAATAGCAACCCCCCATCCCCTGCATGCATGGCATTTGTAGATTATAAAAGCAATGTTTGTCCTAGTTCTAAAACATTTTAACTTTTCTTAATTTAAACCTTATCGAGTAGTGTTTAGTTTTCTGAAGTAGGATAATTGAAGGATTCTAATTTACCAACCAGGAATCTAGGCCCTTGTACATGTGCAGATTATTTAGGCCATCAACATTTAAAGATATTACTTTCTGATCAAATATATTTTTTGATAATTAATACTGTGCAACTTTATGTAGATAAGTTTCCCATTAGTAGATTACACATCTGAGTTAGGCATTGCTAATTCTTTACAGGGTAGTTTTGAGGTAATAATACAGTTTATCTAACTGTTGGCTGGTTGGGCTTCTATGAACATTACTTATGTTTCAAAAATAGATTGCATTTGTACCTTCTGTAATCTTCGGCGCAGCATCCCCCTCTAATTCTAGCCCTCCTGCATCCTGTGTCATTGCTCGCTTCTGCTTCTAGAACACCATGCTTGCATTTTTAAATACTGACATGTAATGCACCAGTACCCCTTTCCCCGTAACGGGGTCGCCCTCACCTATTTTAACAAACAGGCAACTTCATAAACAATATATGAATTAATTTAAGTTAAGAGTTTTCTTTTAGAATGTGTGTGACCTGGTGAGAGCGTGAAATATTCATATTAATCCTATTAAAATTAATTCATAATTTTGTCTGTTGTGCAATAACAGGTTAGATCCCCAGTTTGTAGAATTTTGGAATGAGCAGTTTTATTCACTATGTTCGACATCCAGTTTTGAAAGGCCTGTCTGAAAAGACTTGAAAGTTAAATTTGTTGTTTGAAAATGACTTTCGCTGAATAGCTCGTTTCAATATCACTTATTGTTGCTCTCCTCCAGGATATTCATTTGTAAACATGCTCTCAGTTGCCACTCTGCACCAGCTACACAGCTGGAATACGGAGAGAATAAATAGATAGGACCAAAGGCTTCTGAGGCATAAGGAGCAGGTACTGCTTTTCAGAAGGGGACAATGAGCTGTGCCAATCTACCCGTTTCCATCTAGCCTGATCACTGGCTCCAGGTTTTCCACAAGATTTCCATGCCGCAACTGGTCACCATCCTGGCAATTGGGGTCTTCACAGTCTCACTCTTTGTCATGCAGCCCTCTGCTTCTCACCACGTGAAATGACTGAAGCTTGAAGTTGCCAGGGCACAGGGAAGTTGCTAGTCCTAAAGGGTGTTGGCAATGCTTGACAGTCTATTTAACAGCCCCAGAACAGGTGAAAACAGACTTCCAACATAATTCCATGTGACCAACATGACACAGGCATTCCATGTAGTTGGCTATCTCCATGCTCGTAACAGCACTTGACCCCTTGAAACAAAACACACTAACATCCGAACTCACATCATTCCGCACCTCAAGAAGCTACACTGGCTCACGATCCAGAAGAGATGCCAGTTCAAGATGTTGACCCATGAATACAAAGCCCTGAACAACGACGGACCAGCATACAGCAACAAATAAATGACCTTCCACCAACCAACCAGACACCTACGATCCACCTCCCTCTTCCTCGCAGACACACCCCAGATCCACTGAGCCAACAGTAGAGGATACTTCTTCTCTCACCTGGCGGCCAAAGTCTGGAATGATCTTCCCCTGCACATTAGGACCACCTCATCGCTCCATGAATTCAAGAAAGGACTCAAGACCTAGCTGTTCGAATGAACAGAGCACTGCGAAGCTGCTAGCAACTCCAGCGCCTTGAGAACCTCACAGGTGATTTGCTGCGCTTTATAAATCCTCATTGATTGATCCAATGGAACACAGTGGACCACATACCTAACACACATCCAGGACAGGCTAAATAGGCCATGCAGTTGGGTTATTGTGGCACACACCAGCACTCATTACCTCCAGTCAAGAATTCTCACTACCAATCACCTTTACATTCACATTTCTCAGTGACCTTTCTCAAGTAGCACAAATCGAACAACCACTTGACGACCTTCTAAGCACAACACAGCACCAAAGTTATTTAGAAGGCGAAGTGCTCTCAACTGAAAGCCCCGCCTGGATCATTCCTACATAAATCTTATAACCACTTATATAAATTCAGGTTAAATAAATATCACACCCTCATGCACACAACATCCCATCATAATTAACTGCCAGGATTTAAATGTATAGAGAGATAACACGTTTCTCCAGCGAGCAATGAAGAAGTGAGAATCGCTAGCGCATACATTATAAAGTTCTATAATAAGACCCAGTCCGGAAAAAAATAAACACCCTCCCAAGCACCCTCCCAAACATATCTAACGCTATAAAGATCTCCAACAATTGAATACAACTTAACTACACACTCACCTACACAAATAAGTTCTAAACTAAACATTCAACGAACTCTCTTCTAAACTTACACAACCAAACGTGAACTAACAACAGACACAAATGATTGTTGCCTTACCAGATCTACAAA
Source organism: Calotriton arnoldi (assembly GCA_963921515.1). Classification (NCBI taxonomy): domain Eukaryota; kingdom Metazoa; phylum Chordata; class Amphibia; order Caudata; family Salamandridae; genus Calotriton; species Calotriton arnoldi. Next base: position 1,970,280 of record CAWUFW010002830.1, on the reverse strand, counting down.
CTTTGGACGTCCAGAGAAAGAATACTCTGCGATAACATAACAATGGTAGTTAGTGTTGTACAAGTGTGAAGTACACATTACACACGTTATATTATATTCCTTCTTGTTCAATGTTAGTAATGGACCATGATGTATTTGTCAATCTCTAGCATACATCAGAAAAATGGGTGTTTTCATGTTTTAAGCAAGGGTTCCTAGATCGATTACCTTAATTTTTGCCATTGTGCGAAAAAAATCTGTATTACAAAGTGAAACAACATTTGCCTCAAGCAAACGTTTCAGTAACATGACCCTTGTTATCCTCAGGTGATATTACTTCGCTATCGAATTCTGTTCAGTGCAAAATAAGTTTTCAATAAGGCGTGATGTACTAATGGCAACTATATTGAAACACGTCATTCATCATTGTACAGTAAGCCCTTAGTCCAAGTTGTGTGGAGTGGTATTTCCATAGCTTTTCTTTTGAATCATCATCCCGCACAGTTATGATTTTGACGGGTACGGAATTGCACCCGGTAAAACCATCTACTGTTAGCCTCACATTTTCCACCTTCTGAAAGCTGGAGAAAAGAGTAGTAAGTAGAAAAGGGCCTGGAAATTGGAAAAAAAAGCATGCGACAAATGACCTGGTAATTCTGGAGCGCGTGTATTATTACCCAATTCATGCTTCAAACTTCTAAGTGGGTTGATGATGCCATCTCAAATCTATAACACTGGCCCAACTAGGATTGTTGGCTTAGGTGGGAATTGCAATACTCATGCAGGCTCTTAGAAGCATAAAAGAATTTTTAGGGAAATTCCAATGCATTATGTTTGCAATGCACCATGCCTAAAAGGTATGCAACATGCTCTTTTCAGAGGTATTTAAAAAAGTATATAATTTAAAAGCATTGGTAAACTTCTTTCTGCTGTGATCCTTAGCTCACAACAGGTTCACAGTAGTAGCTGAAAACCAGTATACACATTGGGAATGCGACTGAGGGAGACACAACTGATTTTTCTTCTTAAATGCATCACTTTTTTAAGTACCTACTTCACGGCAACTTATAATTTCATGTAGCCATGCAGCCGCCTGAATTTAGAAGGGCTGAGTTCACTGTGCTGACACATCAGTGGCGTAGCCAGGGTACCATGGGCCCTGGTTCAGGTAAGGACATTTTCCCACCTGAGTCCTTGTTGAGTAGTTAAATACAGAAATAACCAGGTTCGATGGTCCCCTGGGGCATATGTGCCCCTGCGCCACTGCACCTGCTGCACCGTTGATAGCTACGCCCCTGTTTAGCATACAGTGTCTTGCAAGCCATGCCGGGCATGCCAGAATAGAACTTGCAGGAAGGAGTGCAAAACTTGCAAACAAGAATTCCATACGTACATCTGTTAGGAAGTACTGCCATTGTTGATCATTGGATAGTCTACGGAGGACTTACTGTTGGTCTCCAGACTTTCACAGAGCTCTGTTTTGACCTCTCCGTTCGGTCTGTCGTTTCCTTTTTGGATCAACTTGCTCTGCATTGTGGCAGCTGTCACCACCGCCTTGAAGCTCCTCTTCCGTTTCTGCACATTCTGCTCCGGGTGAAAAATGATGATGTAGACTTTGGGCATGTAGAGCATGCCCAGCGACACGGATGCACTTAAACTCATGGACACTGTGAGGGTGGTCGTCTGGATGTACATCTGCGGGACAAGGAGACAGAGGACAATTATGTATTATGAAGTTAGCACAAGATGGCCCAAGGAACATAACATTTTTAAAGAAGTGCAGCTCATTGGTAAGATGGCGGAATCCAGCTTAGTCACATGACGCCCCAAAAGGTGTCCTAAAGACATAATATGTGCAAGGGTTTGTGTGCTATGAATGTATTAGGGCGATAATGGGACACCGTAGCCATCTCTAGGATAAGTATGGTTTGCTAGCACTTTAAGGAAAAAAATTATCAAATGATTGCATTGTTTTCTTCAGCATTTTTGAATGCTTGTAATGATAAAAAAACAACATCTATACTAGTCATTATTTTCCTTTTCTCCTCAACAAAGTCACACTGATTACCTGTTCTGAAAGCCTAAAACGAGTTAGGAACCCTTGGGAACAATCTATTGTTCTTTAAGAACAGTGTGATTATGGTAATAATGTACCTGCATATACTGTTACGTTAGCAGCATTCGTATAGTGTCTTCTACAGGCAGCGTGGCATCGAAGCACTTTATGCTTCCGTATTTATGGCCAGGGTTCTCTTTAGTTTACCTTATTGGTCCACGTACTGTATAAAGTGTTTGATGAGTAATTAGGACTATCTCCGTGTTTTGCTGCTCCTCATAGGAGATGAGCGACAGAGACATTGAGCATTTGCAAAACAAACAAAACTGGCAATCATACCTTTGCAACCCCATGGCAGAATTGCATTCCAAAATTATACCAAACAATCTGTACGAAACTAAGAATAACAATATGCCAACTAGAATTTGAAACTAGGGGCCTGATTATGATCTTGGCGGAAAGGGTCCCGCCATCAAACCAGCATTGGATTCCCCGCCTGCCTAGTTGGCGGTTCGCCCGCTGTATTACGATGTTGGCTGGTTGCTGAATAAAAGACCATCGGAATCCTGCCGACTACGCCAGCCATCCGCTGACCAACTCGACAGCGGCATGGGGAAAACTATCTGTCAGAGAGTGGTACAGACAAGGTTCCCACTGTCTGGATTTTGAAGTGCCTTACTGTCGAGCCAAATGTGGCAGGGAGACCGCCTGTTTCAAGTAGGCAGAATCAAAGGAAATGGGGTGCAAACTCACCCATTTCCTTCTTTTCTCTTCTGTCTCTGACGTGGACACCTTCATCCAGAGCTCCCCTTCACAGCAGCAACTTGACCCTGAAGAAAACTACCCCGTCGGCTTGGAAATCCAGGTAAGTCCGTTTTGCACATTTCTCCCATTGACTGGACTGGGCACATATGGTCCGGACTCCAGCAATGGAAAAGTGGTCGTACAAGGTATTTTTTCACGTGTCATGCATATGTGTACATTTTACAATTATTTAGCCAAAATGTACACACTTGCATCAACACATATGAAAGAATATTTCTAAATTGACGACCCTGGCCCTGCGTCGGTCTCCCACAGTCAGAAGCGCTGCTGCTGGGCCAGCGGTGACATTTAACTATTATGGGCAAGAGACCCTCGATTCAATGGAGTACTTGAGTCCGCTGCCGTGGTGGGATGGTGGGAAGACCGCCAAGATCATAAGCAGGCCCTAAATATAGTTTAGTGCATGTTCAGAGAGTGCATTTGAATTCATCTGGTAATTGGTGTACGGTTTTCAGATTTACTATGGATGAGGTTAGTACTCTGAAAGGTAGCAGAAAATGCTCATTGCAAGACATAGATAACAGACATTGTACCCATCGCTGCGTACAGAGATCTGGAGCTGTTCCACTTAACTTGCAAGTAGATGCCCATTCAATCTTCTTTTCAAAATTGTACTTGCTGTTTTGCTTTTCCTGTCATGTACAAAGCACTGTAGGTACCAGAATTAAATGAAAACAAGCAATGGCAAAGCAAGAGGTGCTGATTTTTTAATGAAAGTACATTGATTAGTGATTTTGTAAGTTCTGGTGCGGGAAATGCTAAAAGGAATGGGTGCAATAAGGATGACTTTCGCCTTCAGGGCAGGAAGGTGTTTTGTGGACTCTGGGAAGACAAATTTACTATTTTTACTCCAGCCCTAGAATAGTTGGGTGAAGTGCAGCTTTCTTCAAGTAGTCCAGATTGCTTATCTATTATTCCAACTGAAATATTTTACAGAAATATAAAAATTCATTGAGTAGTTGGAAAAAATGTGTTAATTTTTCATTTCCAGAAAGTTCTGCCCTGAGGACTGAGGACACTGCTCAATTCAAAAATATAGGAATACCTTGCATGAATGAGTGAAGTGTTGTGAGCATGAGTGAGTGAATTATTGCATGCATTGATACATTAATACATGAATGGACGACTGGGTGAGTGTATGAATAGGTAAGTGAATATATGGACTAATGGAGGAATAGGTGATGGTGTGCCTAAATTGGTAAAGAACTGTCAAATGAGTGGGCATAGGGATGAATGACTGAGTAGGATGTCCAGTAATTGCATAGATGCCCAATCACAGGATGTTAGAGGGTGTTGCTGCCCTACTGGTGGAAAGAGGCTGCTTTCACCTGCTCACTTACTCATTGATGCACCGACATCCACTCATTTACTCTGTGACTAACCTAATGTACTATTCTGGCCATCAGTCATTCATCTATTTTTTCATCCATGTACTCTTTCATCCATTCTATCACCCATTGGTTCACTCTCACGGTCAGTCAACCATGCGAACAAACAAAGACTATACCATGAAAGTCACTTCCAAAAAAAGTAAATTAAGCACAATTTGGCCAGGGGATTCTTGAGCACTGTGCGAAATGGGCAAAAGTTCCCTACCTTTTGAGCATCACCACCACGCTACACAATGAGGTTAACTGTCCTGATACCTCAAGAAAACTGCTCCACTGCCTAAGGAATTTTGATTTGACCCCCTCCCATAGGAGAAGTGTTTCACCACCTAATATGTACTGCTTTGTATGAGCCACTAGAGGACCACTGCTGTGTTACCAAAGGAGCACTGCTACCACGTGAGTGAGACTTTTTCCTGCTTGAGGCAAACTGATCCATCAACTGAGTGATGCAACCTCACCCGTCCAACAGCAACAGAAAACATGGGACCTTGACTTCACGTCATCGCAACGACAGCTCACAGTGGCCACCAGCAAAGCCCAACCGGATCTTCGTGCTACAGCGATGGCCATCCCCAATGTCAGGCCTGCTCTTCATGCTACAGGGATAACTATCCTCAACACTCTCCCTGCTCCTTGCAGTCTCCTCCACTGAGAAATGGAGTCCTCAAGCTGAACTTTGAGAAGGCAACTTTTTCAGTGGATTAACCTGGTCACTTTATCTGGCTCTCAATCCATCATGGTCAGGCTGAACGTGTCACTTTCGCCTGGTCAAGCCTGACCAGACAACCACGAGTATCGCTTTGTGGTTTTAGGTGCTATACTTGCCTAAAACTTTGAAATGGCACACCTCCCGTTATACTGATTGGAGTTTGTCATTCTGATATCATTAAACATATTTACATTTACTCTACTTTTCTAAATTGGTGTGGGATTTTGCTTGTGTTGTGTTTTCACTTCATTGGTGTTTGTGTGCTGCATAAATACTTTTCGCATTGCCTCCAAGTTAGGCCTGACTGCTTTTGTGCCAACATACCAGAGGGTTAAGCACAGGTTAATTTCATGAGTTTTGTGGTTCACCCTGACAGGGATTGTGGTTGTTGCTTCAGAAGGTTCTTCACCCCCATCAAAAACCTCATTTCCTACAATTATTCATTACTCCCTTTACCCATTACTAAATCTTAAAATTAACTTTACCTCCATTTACCACTACCCATACTTCCCTTGACCACTACTCAACCTTAAACTCTACAATTACCCATGCCTCCTTTACAACTACCCACCCCTAAATCCTAAATTTACCCTTACCTACCTTTACCACTGCCCATCCCGAACCTCAAAATGACCTCCCTTTACAAATTATATATACACATACATGCAATATCTTCAAAGGCTGTGGAACAGAATATAGAAATTGAAACTAGTGCTTTTTTAGGTATATAATTCATTCTACAATCCCAGTATAAAAGCCTGTCAATAATTTCTTTGTATTTGGTGACTTGTGACACACCCAAACACCTATTATAAGGAAATGATGCCAGACCTCAAATGTGATAATTTATTACACTTGAGTTTTGACATCAAAATGCCTGCTGCCAGAACCAGCAGCCAAGGAGAATTGTAGGTCAGGTCATGGAGGATAATTGAAGCAGCTGTTCAAGGAACAAACCAAAACATTGCTTTTGTTTCCACTGTTCTGTTTTTCTAGCTGTACAGTGACAAGTTGAAAGAAATATGTTTATTTTTTGCACTCCTTAGGTCATTATAGAAAAGTAAAAATCTTTCTGCATGCTTCTACACATTTGAAGCTATTGCATATATTTATTTTTAAACTGGCTTTTATTAAACTGTTTTTAATATCTTTTTGCAACAAACATTTAACAGCTTTTTTTTAATGTGTTTAATTTTGCACTAAAGATTCTATTTTTTATTCTTCATATTTTCCAACAAGCTCTCTCTTTCAAGTGAAAGAGTTATGCATGAAGGATTTAAGTGGTTTGTGGGAAAGGTGATGGTGTGACCATGTATATTAGGAAATAAAGTACCCTCTGGCGTACATGATAAGGATATTGCACATCACCTCTGGGTTCCATAGTCTTATAAACAAACAAAACATTTGGTCTTGTTCCATATGGTCATGAAACCCCTCTGTGACTTGCAATATTATAATATACGGCACTGGGTACTTTATCCCATATATAAAGTATTTTTTTAAATATTATATACAATAATGTTTTCTTTGATATAGTTGTATAAAATGTTGTTTGAATTAATTTATATTATTGAATATATATATATTTAATTAATTTAACTTATATTAGTTGCACCATTATAAGATTTTAATATAATGATTATATATGTTTTTTATTATTGTTTTTAGTACAAGTTGCAATTTATATAGTAATTTTAATCTAGTTCCTGGTTCTTGGGTTTGGAGGGGATTAGGGTGGGAAGTGATTTAAAAATAAAGTATTGTTTTACATTTTTAATTAATTTGTTGCAAGTAAATTATTAATTATGTAAATGATTGTTTATTGACATTTTAATTATTTGTTTTTTAATTCATTGCTGATTGGTTGATCAGTGTATTTAATTATACATTTTTGAAAACCAGTTCTATATTTAATATTTGTTTAATTTATATTTTTATGTAATAATTAGTTTAATATTTATGATGTTTAATTTTTATTTTGAAAACCTAATTTCAATTGTTGGTGTTTTTTGGGGGCAATAGGGGGAAGTGCATTTACTTTTCATATTTTCAATTTAGATGATTTATTTAATTAGTAATATAAAATGTATATTTTTATTTTTATTTAATTTTAGTTATCTTTAATAAATATATTTTTATTTTAGATGTGTTTTCAAAAATTTAATTTTGTGTTGTATTTAAATGTTTTTTAAAACCAAATTGTGCTTACATTGGAGTTAAAATAGTAAACCTGGCTTTTTCAAATCAAACACTTTTCCTCCTATTGTTTAATCAGTATTGTTCATATTTATTTAATTTTTTTTAATTTTTATTATTATTGTTTAAAAAAATTAATATTTTGTATTTTTAGTCATTTTTAATTTTGTTAGTTTCGAAATAAAATTTGATATGTTTTGTTTTGTCTATCTTTGTTATTATTGTTATTAACCATACTTTAAATGACAGTTTTTAGAATGCTTTACATATTGTTTTAATTTGTTAATATATATATATTTTTATTTACAATAATATTTAAAAGTATTTTTCATATTTGTTTTTAATAATTTTATTATTTTAAACTTTAATGTATCTATATTAAGTAGCATGCTTAACCTTTTTGATGGTATTCTGGTCCACAATATTTTTTTTATCAATGTTTTTATAGTTTTTCTACAAAGTTTATAAACTTGATATTTTGCTGTTGTAATTTTTTACACAATATGTCACAATATTTTACTCTAATAATTTGTCATACAACCATACAATCTCATGTTTAGTCACACCCCATCCATCTGACTTCTTTAGAATTCATCAAAACACTGTGTACTATTAGGAACTCACAGAGAAACCCGGTGCATCAGCTTCAAAACCAACACATCACAGAACCGGCACTTCGTCTTCAGAACCGGTGCATCGCCATCATTGCATGGAGAAAAAATCGACACATCACCTCGACTGCGGGACCGACACTGATGCGTTGGATCTCGCTCTTGCGGCTAGGATGAAGGTACTTTTGTTCAGAGGGCCTTGCGTGGCTCCTGTATCCTGCACGCACTTCATTGCTGTTGGCCTGAACTCTTGACTTTGCACCGGTTCAGCACGACCAGATAACCCCATAGGCGCTTAGTACTTCTGAGTGCTAATTTTCACTTTTAATATTTAAAAATTCATATCTCGACTTCTACTCATTTGATTTTTGTCGTTTTAGTCTTGTTTTATTAATATAATTATAATCTATTTTTCTAAGCTGGTGTGGAGTCTTTTTGTGGTGTTTTCATTGCGTTATTGTTTAAAGTGTTGCACAAATACTTTACACATTGCCTCTTAAGTTAAGCCTGCCTGCTCTGTGCCAAGCTACCAGAAGGTGAGCACAGGTTAATTTATGGTGTGTATCTGACTTACCCTGACTAGGATTGTGGCTCCTGCTTGGACAGAATGCATACCTCTGCCAACCAGAAACCCGATTTCTAACGGCCACTGTATGTATATTGTAACATGCAATGGTCTTCAATTATTACTGTTCATGGACCATGATGCTAATTCTGGCCTCATCTCCCGCAGTGCATATAACAGTTCTCTGGAGGGTGGTGTGTGCAGCACATGGATTTTGGTGGATAGAGATGATGACCTTTACCTCTGAATGGCCTCTCCTTCTCAATGTTAAAAAATACATATTCCCCAGTCATCGCAATGACTGCTCCAAAATGAGGATAGTACTCCAAATAAGTAATAATGAAAGGGCTGACCCAAAACCACTCTCTATATATATCTTTTATGCATTTTGTTGCTGGTAGGAAAGATCTGCAGGTAGCTAAAGCTGTCTTTAGACAAGACCTAAATATGGTCACAATGATCTTCTTATTCCTTACATGGATCATTTTGTGATTTGTGATCATAATACCCCGCATGACGTTTTCTGTAAAACATATTTACAGACTAGAGACCATCACTTGACACTCACAACCTATGGTACAAACAGTTTATTTGGTCTCTATAGCACAAAGCCTTTGCCAGACTTCCCATGGATCTATCTGGAGACATTCCAATAGACTGTTGGGTGGAAGAGACCCTGCAGTGCAATGTATGAGAAATTAGTCATTCTGACTCCCACTGCTCTTGCCCCCTCTTCTGCCTCAGCCTGGTCCCGCAGGCTCATCCACCTCTCCAGACATTCTTAACTGTCTCCCATGCATGGCCTCTTATCCAACATAAAGGTACAAACTCATGAATCCGAAATGCAGAGGGCTTTGTAAAATGGGAACTAAAGTGAAACTATGTCTATAGCACATGTGTAGTTATAAATATACACTGTACACATAACTTTAGTTTTTCATGTGAGTTCACGAAACACAGGAGCTCCTGGTGGACAGTTGGTGGCACTATGTACCACACCCATTCTGCAACGTTGAATTGGGCAGCTTCAACCCAGCCTCAGCAGAAAATGTACTTTTGTGTGTAATCAGTCAGGAAGGGAACCCATTGGGACCATCAAGCTAGTTATGAGTTCAAGAAGGTGGAACAGGTGTTTGGAGCTAATTAGAATTACTGGGATGGATTTGGTGTCTGTATGCTTGAAGAATTTTTGAACACTAAGGGCCCTATTACGAGTCTGGTGCTCCGAGGACCACCAGACTTGTGGTGGCATGGCAGTGGCGGATCCAGCCACTGCCGCTCCAGCGGTCCAACCATCTGATTACAACTCGGGCAGTCGGATCACCCTAGGACCACCGGCTCTGCCAGGGAACTGCTGTTCCCTGGCATAGGAGCGGTGGTCAGAGGCCGCAATATGCTTGGCAGGACAGCCACGGTCCCGCCAAGCACATTACTAGTTTCCTCTCAGCCAGGCTTTTCACTGTGGTTCCACCGCCATGAGAAGCCTGGCGGAGAGGAAACAAAGGGGACTTTCGAGTCCATGCCATCCAGGAAGCTTGTAGTGCGGTCTCATTGTGGTGACTTGTGTAATGCCACTGCCGCCTGCCTGCCAGACTATGAAAAAGTCGTAATCTGGAGGGCGGGCGGCGCAAGGTTTGGTAGAGTGGTGGCGCAGCAGTTTGCACTGCTGCAACACCGCTCCGCCAAAAACTCATAATCAGGGCCTAAGATATTGACAAGGCTGTACATGCTTGGGTGTTTTGTGGATACTGGAATGTCTCTAATGCTTCACAGGCTTGGAAAAAAATGAAGGTACAGAGATTTGTATGGTCCTTGTGAAAAACTATATAGTTATACTGTAGGGGAGAGGGGATAAATGTTTGAAATGACCCGCGGTTGTGCTCCCACAAAGCCAAAATAAGCTGACCATTTTTTGGTATATGGTTTCATGCATAATACTTTGATCACCTTTGGTAACTTCCTGTTAAGGGCAAGGCCTTCCGCAGTGAAAAATATCTGTAGTATACCTGCAGTGAACCAAAACCATACTATAGTTAAGAATTTAATGATGTAAAAGTTCAATATCAGTTTAGGTAAAAAAAGAAAAATATACATACAATGCACAAAATTAACAAATTTAAATGAAGGAATAGGGATTTACTGTACAAACAAAAACCATTAGATAGGCAACAACAGGAACAAAAAATCCTTCTTAGTGTATGAAATGTATCAGACAGGACCTAGTCAACTTTCAAGGCTATCCAGCGGTGAAGACTAGTTAGGAGCAGGTGACAGTCCTCTCCAGTCACAAGTGTTGCCTTTAGACAAATTTGTGACGATTGAAAATCTTTAGCAGAGCTTAACTGGAAGTGGTAGCCATTCATGGCTCCACAAGGCTGAATAAGAATGTTTCACTTTTCCGTAGTTCCCTCAAGCTTGCTGGAAAATGAGGCAAGGTGCTGAAATGAAGCTGCGAGCTGTATCTGTTTGAGCTGGGATTGGCACTTTGTCCTAGTGTTCTAAAGATTAAAAAAATTATAATTCTCAACTTTTAGAAAGAATTGTATAACTTACTTCTTGGGAAACTAAAAGTCTCAAAACTTTCAGGGAAATGTTCCTTGGACTTGGTTCAAGCTGTAGGGAGACTCTCAACATCTTGTGGTAAGGTCCACAGCAAAGTGTCAGTTACATGCACTTCCTGGGTTTCCTTTGCAGCAACTCCAACTCTGAGTCTTGCCTCTGGCCCAAGAGATCAGGAAGCATGTTGCATGACTAGACCTTGAGAAATATTCTGGCTACTGGGAATGAAATCTCAGACAGGACACTATCTCTTCAGTAGTCAGATGGGCAGGTATTAAATGCTTCAGATCAGCTTGGAGAGAAAAATTGTTTTCTTCATCTATATCAAGCAGTTTTTCAATAGGTGCCATACAGGGACTATTCAAAGGCATAAACAGTCTCTGATTGATGATGAGTCCTGAGCAAATAAAATGCATGCTTTGTATGCTCAGTATTTTTAGCAGTGTGCCCTGGTTATTTGCAATATACAAATCCAAGACGAGAAGACAAGAAGTCTTATTCCCTTTCATCCACCTTTTGCTCTCTCCAAACTCCTCCCAAGGAGAGCCTCTTCTGCCTATCAAGGTTCAACGAAAATTTCCATCCTTCAATTTCCATAAATACCTGTGCCATATTCAGTCGCAGCCGGCATGACTCGCGGGTGGAGGGGAGGGCGAGGGAGTCCCGCGGGGGTTCGCACGGGGGGTTTTAATACAAAAATAAAAACTTTACTATAACGGGTCCCGCGCTGCCTCCGCTCCTGGCAGGGTCCCGCATTTTCCTGCTGCTTTCCTGCTCTCCTGCCTCCGGCAGTAACAGGAAGAAGGCAGCCTCCATCCCCTCCCCTAAGCCAATTACAATGCTTCAATGGCAGCGTTGTGATTGGTGAGGACGGCGCCAAGCCGGGCACCGATGGGGAGGCCATTTTCTCTATGTAGGCTGCATGCAGCCTACATACAGAAACTCCAGAGTGCGCATGACTGGTTTGGTCGGCCCCAGAGGATCCGACCAAACAGTCAGGGCCCACAGCATTGGGCAAGCCACTCCTCCCCGATCCGAGCCAACCAGGCATACTCTTCTGCTTTCTCGCAGTGCGAGAAGCAGAAACATAAAATGGTATTTAAAATACCATTTTATGTTTCTGCTTCTCGCACTGCGAGAAAGCAGTGGGGCGACGCTCTTCTGCCCTAATGGAGGAGACGCACCATCCCATATTGTGAGTGTTTATCCACTTCCCTGATGATGGGCATTTTGCAGAAAGAGGCCAGGTGTTGTGGCTTTGGCTCACAAGAAAATATGCCATGGGTGTGGATGAAGTTTCCTGCCCTTTTTGCAGCCTTTTATTTGAATAGGCCTTTGACACAAGGCTCTTGGATACTGTTGGCCATTGCAACACACAAAGGTTCAGCCAGGGAAATTAGATACACCCCTTTGGTAACACTATTTCAGAGATTAAGAAAGGCAGCATGACAAACGGAAATGGAAAGAATGTAGATATTAAGATGTATAGTTTCCTTACATGTGGCATGTTCCTGAGAAAATGCATATCTATGCTATTTGAATATACTTATGTCTGTGAATGCTATTGCTAAAATATATCATTTTAATAACATCTATTTAAATACAAGTGGGGAAGGTAACTCCTTCAGGTTAGCATCCCATATGTTAACTATGTGCAGCAGTGCAGAATCTTTATGCCCAATTACAGCTCAGTTAATAAAATGTCTATACATGACAATTTAACAAACATTGATGCATTTTAGAGATACAAAATCGAAGGCCACAGAAATTCCATAATGAAATTCCATACCCCCAGAGCATAAAAATCACAAATCAATAAGAGAAACATTGAAAAAATATGGATATTTGACAGCTATAAAACGTTTCTATATATAGGGTTGCTAAGGTGTTACACATAGATGAGAGCTCTAGTGGATATTAAAGGCCTGATTACGAGCTCGACGGTCCATCGGACCACCAAACCCGTGGTGGCAGTCCCTGAACTGCCAGACTGGTGGTCTGCCTGCCGTAGTGCGAATACGGCGGTGGGTCCCACCGCCGTATTTGCACAATACCTGGTACAGTGGGGACTTTGGATCTCAAAGCAGGTTGTAGCCAAAGCCATGCATTAAACCATGCATTATGGCAGTTAGCTTCTGCAGGGGGCCAGAGTATATAATTGGGAAAGAAAAATAAAACACAAAAAAATGTTAAAAGAATGCTACGTTTTAAAAATACTTAAAATCTTCATTTCAATGTTATGGTTACGATGAAAAGCTAGCTATATTCAGCAATGACACCATAACCTCCCTAAATCCTGCTCGTGACATCATGTAAATCACAAATTATAAAACCGATAACATCAATGTAACCACTATCGTCCCGTCCCGCAGGTCCCACGAACAGGGCTTTGCAAAACAACAGGCATAGTTAGCTTTAAGGGCAAGAATGCCAAACGCCATGCTCAAGGATATGGCTTGCACCTAAACTTCACTGGCTACAGCTTACTTTCCTGACATATGGGTTATTAGCAGAGGTCCAACCTTCAATAACTGGACACAGGCCACGACTAATATCCAGAGATCACTCGGTCTGATTATAAACTATGGAACTGAAGTGAACAAAACTATCTTCAGCATGTTAAGCACCATACTCATCTTCGGGCGTAATTACGAGTTTAGCGGTCCTGGAGCGGCCCGCCACGCCAGCTCCCCACTCCAGGACCACCAAACTCGTAGTCAGACTGCCTGCCAGATTAGGACTTTTTCCTGGTCTCGTGGGCGGTCCTTTGGGGTTCCCACGGTGGTGTCTATTAAAATGGCACCTCAATTGGAATGCCAAAGCCTGTTCCTACAAGGCGTGGACTGTAAAATCCATGCCGTGCAGGAAAGGGGGTGCTTGCAGACAGGGGGGCTAACCATGTACCCCCCTGCATGAATCTCTTGGCCCTGAGGCAACTGCTTCCTCACCGCAGCACTTTTAATGGTGGGCTCATCGCCATTGAAAGTGAGGCGGTCAGAAAACTCCTAATATGGCGGTGGTGCCTCAGCGGCCTCAAAGCATAATCGGGCCTCTGACCACCGCACCACCACTTCGGGATCCATGATCCCCAGCGGTTGCAGGACTGCCGTAACCGCTGGGGATCATGGATCCCGAAGTGGTGGTGTGGTGGTCAGAGGCCCGATTATGCTTTGAGGGGCCGCTGAGGCACCACCGCCATATTAGGAGTTTTCTGACCGCCTCACTTTCAATGGCGATGAGCCCACCATTAAAAGTGTGGCGGTGAGGAAGCAGTTGCCTCAGGGCCAAGAGATTCAAGCAGGGGGGTACATGGTTAGCCCCCCTGTCTGCAAGCACCCCCTTTCCTGCACGGCATGGACTTTACAGTCCATGCCTTGTAGGAACAGGCTTTGGCGTTCCAATTGAGGTGCCATTTTAATAGACACCACCGTGGGAATGCCAAAGGACCGCCCACGAGACCAGGAAAAAGTCCTAATCTGGCAGGCAGTCTAACTACGAGTTTGGTGGTCCTGGAGTGGGGAGCTGGCGTGGCGGGCCGCTCCAGGACCGCTAAACTCGTAATTAGGCCCGAAGATGAGTATGGTGCTTAACATGCTGAAGATAGTTTTGTTCACTTCAATTCCATAGTTTATAATCAGACCGAGTGATCTCTGGATACTAGTCGTGGCCTGTGTCCAGTTATTGAAGGTTGGACCCCTCTGCTAATAACCCATATGTCAGGAAAGTAAGTTGTAGCCAGTGAAGTTTAGGTGCAAGCCATATCCTTGAGCATGGCGTTTGGCATTCTTGCCCCTTAAAGCTAACTATGCCTGTTGTTTTGCAAAGCCCTGTTCGTGGGACCTGCGGGACGGGACAATAGTGGTTACATTGATATTATCGGTTTTATAATTTGTGATTTACATGATGTCACGAGCAGGACTTAGGGAGGTTATGGTTTCATTGCTGAATATAGCTAGCTTTTCATCCCAACAATAACATTGAAATGAAGATTTTAAGTATTTTTAAAACGTAGCATTCGTTTAACATTTTTTTGTGCTTTATTTTTCTTTCCCAATTATATACTCTGGCCCCCTGCAGAAGCTAACTGCCATAATGCATGGCTTAATGCATGGCTTTGGCTACAACCTGCTTTGAGATCCAAAGTCCCCACTGTACCAGGTATTGTGCGGTGCGCAGCAGGCTCTAGGTTAAGGACTTGGCCTTCGACTATCCCCTGTAGCTGTCTCTTATGCCCACAGAAACTGATGTGTATGGACTCTGGGCAACTGCTGCAGGTGCAGGAAGCAGGTTCTAATCTTTGAACAGTCCATGCATTCAGCCACAAAAACCTCCTGTTTACAGTCTTTGGGTAACTACAAGTGACTCTATGGAGGCTGTCCCCAGGCTGCTGCGGCTCATAAAGTATTTTACTTTGAAACTTATTGCGTGTATGTTTTATTTATAATTAGGCTTCTACAAACTGGCTAGTCCCAACCTTCAGCTATGCACAATATTCTCTAGAGGGAGGTCATGCCTTCAAATGTGACTTCATCTAGCCAGCTTGCACACAGAATCCACTGCCTATGTAGATACCACGCATTCACTTCCCATGCCAACCAAACCACTGTGCATGTTCTACAGCCAAACATAGCGCCCATTGGATGTGTGGTGTATCATCCAGTCATAGCCTGCTCCAAATCCTTTTACACTGGGCTACACTGTGCACTGTCTTTGATGGCGTGAACCAGTCACTTGGCGCAGGGTTTGGCCTCCAATCCTCCTCCCAAAACCTTCTGTGCATGCAGTCTTAAGCTGTTCTCACCAGACAATGGGCACAAATGTGGTCCTGTACTGAGACCTGCTGGCCTGAAACCCACTGGGCACAACCTTTGTACTGCTGGCCTGTGCAGCACCCACTGGTAACAGGTTGTAGATTCCACAGAAGCCCTGAACTTTTTCATCCTGGTAACAAGCAAACTGTGCATAATTGGGGCCATGTGCAGTAGCCACTGGTCACAAGATGTAGCCTTTGGCTATGCAATGCTCTTTGCTATCCTGCCTCCCTACCCACTGTGCACATGTTTTGGCCATTTGCAACAGCCCCTGGGTGCATGGTGTGGTCTCCATCTATGCCTTGCATTTTGTCATCCTGGCATTGAACCAGTGTGCTTAGCCTTCAGCTGTGTACACTGGGCCTTGGACACTAGCCTTCTGGCAATGTCTTGTGCCAAGTTCTCTTGTCATAGACTACACTGAATTGGGCATCCGCTAAGTGCTTTGGTTACTGTGCCAAAAGTGGGTACTTCAGCCGTGCCACACTCCCAGTCCAGATGAACCCTACCCTACTGCCAAATGCTGTGAAAACTAGGCCATGCCTTGAGCCCTTTTCTCTTATCTTCAGTCTCATGAACATGGTCTAGAGTGCTGCATTGTGGTTATGCGACACAGGTTCAGAGCCAGCAATGCATGTTTAAAACTGTGTGCGAAGGATTTTGAAGCAAGCAGATTAGAAGAAGGAGGGCAAGGCTGCAGATATGAACCCAATACCACTGCACAAGGGTAAGGCAGTGGACAGTTGTTACAGGTTCCCCAGGTTCTTGGCGCAGGGGCGCATCTTACACTAAGCGGCCAATGCAAAAGACCAAAGGTTACTCCCAGTGGAGTAGGTGGCACACAGAATGAAAGGCATGGCCTCAACCTGGACACAGAACATGGCTAGAGGTCACAGCCCGTCTCCATTCTTCTCTGTCTTCAGTCAACGACAATCTATTGAGGACTTGGCACCAGGAGAACTAGGCACAGGGCAGGACTGGAAGCCGCACCCCACGTCAATGTCAGTGTTTCATGACAAGACTGAATCCAAAGCTGTGTGCTGTGGATTGACAGATATAAGGCCTCTGGTCACGCCCTTCACAGAATAGACACTTTCCGTAACTACAGGCCATGCACAGTGAGCTCAGAGGCACAAGGACTTGGTGTACAATATGATTGAGTACTATGCCTCGCTCACTGTGACTGCTTTGTGTGAACAAAGAGGCTGTGTGCACTTGGTTAAGGTACAAGCTGACACTAAGGCCCACAACCTATAGTCAGAGTCGGCTGCGATTGAAACAAACGATATGGGCATTTATTTCCGAGATCAGAGGGAAAGGGGGCATCATATGAAAAAAAAACATTCCTAGTCACTGAAAAAACCACCTTGCTTTAGGATTTTTAAGGTATAAGCAGTCTGGCAACGTAAATATGCTAAAACTGTGTTGGCATGACGCAGTGTCTTCAACACAAAGCCTGAGAAACGCTAGAATGGCACTTAAGCCTGTTTCCTATGCTTGCTTGGAAAAATACGGGGGCTAGTATGAAACTGTTTTTCCTAATCCAACCTTGTCTCAGAAAAAATGTTTCCTTTTTTTAAACTTGATGATTCCATCTTCAGATGTCTTACAAGAGCCACAAGTAAATATCAAAAGGTACATCTTGAGAAAAGACGGTAGAACAGAAATTACATATTTATTTTAGGCAATTGCATTATATAAGGACGATAGTATTCTTGTAGGCTAAGTCTTGTTTTATACGAGGATGCTTTTTACATAACATTCACAGTGGCTGTGTTACTTCATAAAACTGTCTTTCACTTTCAGAGTTTAAAACCTCAGAAATGGTTTGGTGATATTAATGATATTTGTCCTACTCAGACATTAGGCATCTGTTATGTGACGAGTGAAGGGATTCATCATCGTTCTTCGTTATAGAAGGTGAGACTGTTTGCCAACCTACAGTAAATCACATTAACCATGGAGTAAGGTATACGATCCAAGCCTGTACATCAACCTGCACACTTGTCTGCAATATCTATTACTGCAATAAATAACACATTCACGTATAACATTCTCAAATCAATCATGGTTTACAGTGTGTGTATTAGGAATAAGTATAATTTATGAAGCAAAGTTGGAAATGTGGTCTGCGGCAAAATTGTTGCCTTCACAGTTAGGATCTAATGCTCTGACACTCAACAAAAAAGTTTATGAATTCCTGTGCAAATAACATTGCAACCTATTCACAAAGGTATACACGTAAGTTTAGGGTCAAACACATGAGAAAAACCATACAGGAATTCACAAAGGAATTCCTGTCAGCCTAAATACATTTACTAGTGAGTGTGAGAGAAATCCGAAGTAGCAATTCCCGCTCAATGAGGTGGGAAGTAGGCGTTCCAAAGGCTGATTTGCCTTGAAAGTTTGGAAACCCATAAAAAAAAGTACGTTTGTGGGAATTCACAATCTCCATTTCAAATGCATTCTATCATGGAATTAGTCAGAGGTTTACACCAGCCTTGGGCCTTTCAGTATAGACAGGTGAAGAAAAAGAAAAGGAAACAAATGTGCATTCCCCCACGGGACTCCATTCTCCCTGTGCAGAAAAATATGCAAATATTGAGGAAATTCTTCATGTACTAGGTGTTTAGACACATTCTACTCTGCTAACCACCTCTTATATCCCAGAGCCCCAACTTCACTGGGAATTTATCCAACAGTCCTCTCGGAAGATATGTGACATTTGTACCCATGCTAGGTCTGTGGCCGGTTGGGTATTTGAACCTAGAGAAAGACCAGAGTGACAAGAAAAAATGGGTGTATAGGTTCTCACCAAGGTCTGGATGATTACCAGTGGGAAATATTATCCAGAGAAGCATTGCTCCTCTTCTGCACTCCTTAATGAATCCAGAGTGGTACACTCTATTGTACATGTCCGATCAGAAAAAACTAAGCGCCAGATGTACTAAGGCATTTTGTAGTCACAATTGATATGATTTGCAAAATCGGGCCCTTTATGAACGCATGGAACCTTTTTATATGTACAAACGCATAGAACCTTTTTATATGAACAAAACACAAACTGCTCAAATTGCGCTTCAGTAACATGTTACCGAAGCGCAAATTGGGTTTGGGACTACATACCAAATCTTAATTTTGGAGGGGGCGTGTTTAAGTCGTCCTTTCCAAATAGCGATTTACAACGAGATGTATTTATATTTTATGACCTAAATCTTGTCGCAAATCTTTAATATTTTACAAACTACTAAAACATAGTGGAAACCCACTTCCACATTGGAAGGTGTCTCTGTCCCCTTAGTGAGTGTTTAAAAAACATTTTTTAGGAGAATGTAGTTGCACATTGGGCTATTGTTTACATATATAAATGTCTGTCAGATTGCAACCCATTCAATCAAACAATCAGGAATTTATATAGCGTGGCTACTCACCCATATGGGTCTCACGGCGCTGCATTATGAATTGAGTTATTAGTATGTAGGTTGGTTCACAATTGATTTAATAACATTTGGTGCATAATTTATGACCACTTTTATCAAATTCATTCTTCTTACATCTGGCTCTTATGAGGTGTATCTCTTACAATAACAGGACATAAGGGGTGTATCATCATACAAAATGAGATACTGCTGTCATAATAGAGCCTATTGGTGTTCCACAACCTTGTACAAAAGAAACCAGCCACATCCTGAAAGGAGTCAAGCGTGCCATGAATTCATCTTATAACATCCAGGCCTGGGCGTAGTTTGTGGAGTTTTGCTAGGCGGAACTCCGCAAAGTTACAAAAAAACTCAGTGGCGTTCCGCAAGTGGCGGAGTGCAGTGCGAACTGCAGTTAGCGCTGGTATTCCTGCCGCTCGGGTAGAAATTCTACCCAAGCGGCAGCTCACGCTCGCGAACTTACTGTTCGCGATCGCGAGACGGGAAAAAGCTCCGCCGCACTACGCGAAGCAGAATTTTCTGCACTCCGCGAGCTCTGCAGAGCACGGAGTGCAGAAAACTCCGCAAACTCCGCAAACAGAGTGGAGTTCACCGCCCAGGCCTAATAACATCATGATCTGCCATGTCTTGTAAACCAATAAAATTAACAAACACAAATCTTAAAATATAAACCCCATTCCCTAACCTTTTCCCTCTAATTATCCCCAAGAAGCATCTGTCATCCCATTTAAAACCCATGTGAATTTGGAACAATAGATATGACTGTGCATTTAAGGACAATAAAAGCAGCTAAGTTTGTTAACACATTTTAGCGATCATGAACTGAGGTTGGGCTCCAGGTGACAGCTTTTCTACAAGGTTTGATGAGCCCTTTCTATGATGAAGCATGTGTAGAACCTGTCTGCTTGTACTGACTTGTGTTTCCAATTCTAAAGGAATTTTTCAGGATTATCCCCATCCACCCTTTCTGGGAATTCCTCAAATCCGAGCCTATTCCTTCTTGCAGGTCATTCTGCATCTACCATGCATTTTTCCAGTGCCCTTGGCACCAAGGAGATGTTCAAGATCATACATTTAAGTTCCTTTACGGAGTCCTGGAGCTCTGAGATTTGTTTCTCCATCTCTGTTACTCTGTCCACTGTGTTTCACATATCCTGACTAAGGAGAGCAACGTCCATACCAAGCTCACCGATTTACATTTCCAAAGCTGTCTGGGCGTTTTGAATTGCTTCTTATATCACCACTGTTGTGGATGAAGATTTATCCATGATCATGCCTTCTTAGAGTATACTTCTCCAGTGGTTTGAGAGGCACCGATTTTGCCCTCCCACTTGTATTCATCCATTGATGATTGTGAATGAGGGAAGCCTTATCTTTCACCATAAAGTCACTGGTTGCTGCTCCTAGTGATTGAAGTATAATTCACCAGGTGAGTACCCCATGACTCCTACATGCAGATGATGAAGCACAACAACAACATTCTGAGACATGCTAATGTACACCATCAAGCACAGTCAACAATGCCATGTTCACCATATGATTTTCTGCGTTGCAAGTGATAATTTGGAGCGGCCACATACACCACCTCTGATGAAGGTCTTCAGTTCTTGACTCATCGAAGCCTTTTCACCAAATGGTGACAGGTCTGCTGTCCCCTTTTCATTGGTGCCATCAAGGTCCACATCAGACCCAGGGATGAGTGAGGTAGATTTGTATGCATCCAAGGTGAAGGGGATGTTAACCAGCAGCAAATTACCTATTCACAAAGCATCAGAACATGCAGTTTCTCAAGCAATCTGAGGACACTGATCCCGCACATTAAGGAGGAAAGACTAGTCTTATGGTTCCTTAAAAGTTACTCTATTACCTAGTGCCCAACAGACCTCAACTCAGGTAGTGCAAGGGGCAAGGGAACCACAGTCTCCAAGTGAGTGAGGACTGGAATATGACCACAGAGAGCTGCAGCCCCCTGGGCCACGGTGTGGTAAACACCTAATAGGCCACTTGTGCGATCGCAATCAGGGCTTGGCAGGCCCACACTATAGAACAACACATCACATCTCTCATGCCACAGCTTACTTATCAAGCTCCACAGCCTCAACAAACCAACAATGTAGTTGAGAAGGGCACATCAACCAAGGAAGGTCACTTCTGCACCCAGAACCAAGCACTTCACTCACCTGGCTGCAACATATGACCTCTCATAAGACATCACTCATGACATACATACCCAAGCCTCCACATGCACAAATTTGTTTGGGGAAACCGTGGTAATGATTAATAACTTGAACAATGTTGTTTTTTAAATCTAATGAGGGACGTCATCAATGATGTCATTTATCATCCATGAGTGATGTAATATGTGACATTGTAAGCAGTGCCTGATGACAACATAAGGTATAATTAGTTGACTAATCAACAACTGGCGCATCTGCAGGTTTTTAGTGTTAGTTCCTGTCTCAATTTAACACCTAACTATAACGTCACTTGAACCCTTGAATTTGTTCAGTAAATATCTAGGTTTCTTAATGTGAGTTAAGGTCTTAACACCTAACCTAACTATAACGTCACTTTAACCTTTGTTTTTTCAGTGAATTTCGTTTTTTGTTGTTGCCATATTCTAAATTAGCCCAGAGCTCAACCCTACGTCAGTTGCCCACCCCTGCTTCACTCAAAGTTTGTTGACCAAAATGTTACTTTTTTTAAAATTAGGGGGCTGTTAAGTGACTGGGAAGATGGGGAGGGTGAGTAAACAGATGTGGAAAGCAGATGCTGTAATTATGCAGATGATTTTCTCTTTGATTATATTTAGGCCCTTTAGGCATACATTATGCCTCAAATTACTAAAGACCCATTCATCCCATCACATTAGTAGCCCTGTGGTTTCATATTTGCATTAAAAACAAAATGCTCATTTATTTCAGCCTACTCCTCAGGAAAGACTTTAGATGCAACAACTCTTATTCCAACAAAATTTCATTCAGGAGTGCCTCACTTTTGTCTTGAATAGAAAATGTTACAGTTCTAGCTGTTTATTAGATCTCTGTGGTGATCACTACATAGGTAACGGACAGGCAGATGCTGGTGTTGGAAGTACATGTTTTACTCTACACATTGCAATGTTCTACTGACATTGATGAGATATATAATTGAAAACTCAAAAAAGTGCTCAAATTTTAGCTTTCTAACCATAATTTCTATGACACAATTACCTCCTAATTTCATTCATTAATAAAAGAAATGCTTTCAGTTTTACAGCTTTGATTGCGTCAAGATGGTATTCAGGTGTGCTACACTTTTCTCATGATTGCAGAATGTTAGCGCTCTAGTTGTCAATTAGACCACTGTAGTGGAGCTGCTGGAGAACACTGTGGAATAATGTAAAAGGCTGCTGTTGGTGTTGCAAGTATATGCTTCACTCAGCATACCAAACTTTTTTCTGACATTGATAATATAGAAATTATAGAAAATGTGTCCTCATTCTAGCTTTCTATTGCACTAATCAGACTTTCATAACAACATGAACCCCCTAATTTTGTTAATTTGCAATGGAAATGCATTCAGTTTTAAAGATTCAGTTCTGTATGTTGTATATTGGTCTTCATTCAACAGTACCATTAAAGATGGTCCATGACCTGGACACAAAGCTTTATTCCTGTACAGATGTATGTACTGTATCCTCTCTGGATTCATCCGGACCATGTGGTGTAAAAAATCTAATAAAATATATTGTGAAAAAAAAGCTTCAGTTCTATAAAGACAGTATTCAGGTGTGCCCACTTTTATCAATGTTAGTCTCTAGTTGTTCATTAGAACATTGGTAAAGTTGCAGTAGAACACTGGGGAATCAACCTACATTACTGCTGCTGTTGGAACTACAATTTTTACTCTGAATATCAGACATTTTTTTCTCACATAGCTGAGGCAGACTGATGGTAAATTGAAAGAAAGTGTCCTCATTTTACTCTCTGAAGCACCTTCCATAACCTCTATGAGAAATTCACAAGAGAAAAACATTTTCTCTCAAACATGGTCCATCAAATCCCAGCAGATGATCAGCATATTTCACAGAGTAAAATAACCTTGGAACAAACCACAATTCCTAAAATTAATATGGGACTCCAACAAACATGAGCATTTGTGAAGTTCCCACCTGCTGGGAGCAGACTTGGTGTTTGTTCCCGCTTGGTGGGAGATTTAAAACTGCTCCCGCCTAGCGAGAGCAAACATGGGTTTCCCTGCCCACACTGTTGTGGGCAGAGAAACCGCTATGTCCCGAGGATGAGCTCCCCGTGACATAGCATTTGAGCTGGCCCCAGGGGATGGTGTCCCCAGGACCAATAATGGCTCATGGAGCTGGGCAGCATGGCCCCCCTCCCTTTTTTTTTAGGTATTGAGGGCCCAGGGCCATTAGAGGCTCGGGGAGGGGGGCTGTGTGGCCCCCGATCCTTAAACAATGCACCAGGCCCTAGGGAATGCGGTCCCCTGGGCCGAAATCATCCTCAGGAGGGGGGATGCATACCCCGATCACCGTTACAATTGTGGCATGCTTCGGAGGATGAGGTCCCTCTGGCCAAAATCAGCCCGGTGAGGAGGCGATGTGCCCTCTCACCTTTTAAAAAATGTACCGGGCCCCATGGGATGGGGTCCCTGGGGCCGAAATCTGCCTGGAGAAGAGGGCTGCGTGCCACTCTCTCAGTAAAAATTGTGGTGGGGCCGGGGATGGAGTCTCTGGAGCTGAACTCAGCTCGGGAATGGGGGTGTGTGTCCCTTCCCCCTTTCATAAATGTGCAGGGCCCTGGGGATAGGGTCCTAGGGCCAAAATCGGCCCGGGGAGCAGGGCTGTGTGCCCTCCTTCCCCTTTGAAAAAGAGCTAGTGCATGGGGACCCCAAGGCAACAATAAGTTCGGGGAGGGGCGCTACATGCCCCCTCCCCCTTTAAATATGTACTAGGCCCTGGATTATGGGGTCGGCAGGGTCGAAACTGGCCTGGGGAGTGGGACCAGGTACAACCCAGTCCCTAAAAGTAAAACATCTCTTTCCCCTGGGCCCTGGCCCAGCCCACGGGTCTTTAAAAAAACAAGACTGCGCTTTTATAAAAAGAAATCCATGGATTTGCTGATTTCTCTGCAAATTCACAGCAACATTTAAAAAAAAGCATGTTTGGCCCCAAGCGGGGTCACTCTAGGACACTACAACTGGTCCTAAGTGGTCAGGATATTCCTACCCTGCTCCCTTGTGTCTTTTTTTTCATTTATTTTAGGACTCGGGCAGAGTCCCGAGTCCGAAGATGGCTGCCACCACTTCCTGGTTGAGGTGGTGGCGGCCAATCAGATCTCAGTTTGGGATCTGTCGGGATCCGCTGAGCCTTGGATATACAATGTTTTTGAGAATAAACTGCTCAAAATCTACTGCACAGATTTACACAAAAAGCACTCTTTCTCGGCCTAGATCTAGCTTTCTGCCAAATTTGGTGTAAATCCGTTCTGCGGTTTAGGCTGTAGCTGTGTCTAAAGTTACTATGGAAAATGATTGGAGAAAATGCTTTCTGGGACCCGCTTTTTTCTCTGCCCTTGCTTGATAGATCACCACAAAACTTTCCATGCCCAAACTAGGCAAAAATGAGCAGATTTGGGGGAAATTTCATGGAGATTCATCACTGCTACTGATATATATATATATATATATATAAATGTATATATATATGTACATATATATATATATATCCTCTTTGTAAAGGCGGGTCACCTCAATCGCGCTCAGGGCTAGCGCGAAACACATGCCACGGAACGTTCTAAAAGAACGGGAGGGACACAGCGGGGAATTAGGGAAAGGATTTAATTTCACTAAAAAAGCTTAAGGCATGACGCGTTTCGGAGCAATTTCCTTTTTCAAATGCCAGCTTCAACAAAGGCACTCCCACCAGATCTTTGAAATAGCCCCAGTCGTTCCGCAATTGGTGGCCATCCAGGTGGGCTGGGTCAAAGTTCCAAACGGACCTGCAGTCGCGTTGGCTGACTACAAGTCCCAACATGCAATTCTCACCGCATGCCAGGTAAGTTCCTTTGCTCAGCCTCTTGTGTCCCATCTGGGGTACCGGATGAAATGTAGAACACTGCTGTGATCTGAGGCAGCACGTTGTTGGTGAAAGCAATATCCTCTCCCGAGTCCCCAACGCCTTCAACCGCATAGATCCCCTTTGCTTCTTGCCTGAAAAACAAGGATACAATGTTCCAGGATTCCTCCGTGTAGTCACGGACTGCGATGAGCAGCGGCACTTCCGTCAAGCGAGGATTCGGTGGGTCAGAGCCGTACCAATACCTTGGTGAAGTGAAAAAGTTGCTGAAGCTGCCCAGCTGGCTCTGTCCTCTTTGTAAAGGCGGGTCACCTCAATCGCTCTCAGGGCTAGCGCGAAACACATGCCACGGAACGTTCTAAAATTCACAAAGAACGGGAGGGACACAGCGGGGAATTAGGGAAAAGATTTAATTTCACTAAAAAAGCTTAAGGCATGACGCGTTTCGGAGCAATTTCCATTTTCAAATGCCAGCTTCAACAAAGGCACTCCCACCAGATCTTTGAAATAGCCCCAGTCGTTCCACCAATTGAATCCTTTCACTAATAATACTGCACACTCGTTTTGCAGGGGGTTGCATTTATACGTTAGAGTTTACCACATCCAGTAGGTACTGGGTGCAATTGAGTAGGACCCTTGGAGTTAATTTTCAGCAGGTCAAATCTGTAGAAATGAAAAGCATGAAAAATTGTCCTGAAAATACGGGGGCATGCACATTTTGGTGTAGCTATGCCCCATTTTGCAGGGCTGAATAGGCAATAATTATCGGACAGCTTAAATTACAATCCCTGGGGTATCTGATTTTAACAGGTGCTACCATTATCGCATCCCCCACTGTGCTTCTTGTAATGAATGCCTATGCAGGGGTGTAGTTGACGTGTGAGTCACACCGAAGAAGCAAATTCTATTTTTATTTGAAGCGAATATGCTAAAAGAATACCTGATAAACACGTCAAACCTTGATTGTCAAAATATGAATGAAAACTTTCCTGGGTACCAACAAAAATATGATGCAAGAACTGACAGCACCACATCGTCAAAAGATGAAAGGGAGGAACTGAGATATGCTGTCAGTGGGATCAGTGGCATCTTCAATATTTTTGGGGCCAGGGCAACAAATATTTAGGGGGCCCCTGTTTGGAACAACTTTGACTTTTATTGCCCATTTTTTGCTAATCCAAGCTTGTGTTGCCAAACAATACTGAATAATATTTAAAAGGTTGAGATGCAGAAATACACCAAAGTGAGCCAGAGAGAAATTTCATTTTTCTAGGGGCCCCTTGGAAGGTGGGGGCCTTGGGCCATTGCCCACTTTGCCCATGCCTTAAAATGTCTCTAAGTGGCACAGAGCGGTAGTAAAAGACGTCGAGGATTGGCCCCCTGACACCCTGATCCTTGCTGCCACCTCACCTACTGCAACACTCCTAACCATGCAGCAGTATGAGGACCATTTTTGGTGGGGTTGTTTTATGGGATGACCTAACCAGCCAAACCTTCCCAGACTTGCATATTTTTCAGCTAGTCTGAATCATTCTCGTGGGCTACCACACAGCGGTGCAAGACTGACAGCAGTGTGATTTAATCAAGATCTCGATATAAAACTCAGGGCTCATTAAGATACATTAAAGGAGATATTGTTTTGAGCAAACCTGCATCTCGGTTCATTTAGGCTAATTTACACTGTCGAGCGAGATGTTACATTTCATTTTGACAAAAAATGCAAACAATTTTGAATACAGGATAGACGACTTGTTTTTCAATTGGTAGCTAGTTCTAGTAAATATATGAAGAATATTGAATATTGTTTGGAACGCAGGTCGGAGTGTAAGGCGCAAATTCCACAGCTTCTACAAACCCAGCGTTCTGTCAAGGGTTCAATGTATTCATCGTGCTGTACTTTTGATTTTCCCTCGAACGTGCTCAGTAGACGAGGCACCCATCATGTCGGCTTCAGCAGAGGGAGGAAATAAAAAAGTAATAGGCTGAAAATACTCAGTTCATTTTCAAGATGACTTCAGACATGGCCTCAGGCAACTATTATGTTTTCCAAGGAGGTTCAAAAGACTGCGCGTGTCAGAATCAGAATGGACTGTCTTCACCATTACCCCATTTCCATTACAATCTTTGTCATGGCTTGGATTTGTGCTGTCATTTTTTTTCTTTTATTACACCCCATGTAAGAGTCTGAGCTCATAATACAGCGCTTTACCTATTCTGCCTATAATGCTGCCATCTTCTATGCGAAGACCTTTTCATATCGCCTAAATTCGATTGGTTGACTGCTTCATTTCATCTCTGCACTAAAATACCACTATATAGAGGAGGTGGGAAAGCGGGCAAGCCAAATATGAACGCGCCAGAAAGGTCAGTCCAGCAAATCATATTCATCACTAAGAGATAGTTTTGCAGTCAATGTTCTCGAGAGCTTTTCGTGTAAGATGAGAAGGAATGAAAATGGTTACTGAAGCATAGCAAATAAATTATAATTGTATTTCAATTTTAATGCAGTTTATTATTTTAATTTCGCCACTGTCATAGTCACAATAGTCGTGGTGTGGGAACTCCATGCTTATGATCAAACAAGCGTTGTCAAAGCCAATAAATCTTGCCTTTTCAACATACTGAATTTGCTTATGTCTTTGCCGGTGCCATGTAGCAGCGGCAAAAAAAAGGAAAAAGCAAGATGACTAGTAAGCATGCTGGCATCATGATGCTGTGGCTCCCCAGCTTGGCGACCTATATACATGCATGTGTCACTAATATGTGCACTTTTACACCATGATGCGACAACGCCATTCGCTTATTTTTTTATTGACCAATCCAAGATAGTAGATGTCACTCTTGGTACATGAAAATAAATAAAATAATTTAAACATGCACAAAAGCACATCTGGAAAAAAAAAGCAACCCTTTAACAACTGACAGCAGTGGGGTCTTCCAAAAATTTAAAAATAAAGTTTTTTTATTTTAAATCAAGATATGAGGATGGGAGAGGCAGCGGAGCTATGAAGGAGCACTTAGGATGGAAGTATGACGAATAAATTATGAGCAATCTGTAAACTGGGGAGGAGGGAGCAACACGCGCCATGTGGGGCAGTAGGAATTCGAAGGGGAATGCCAAAATATGGAAAGCAATCGACTGGTTCAAAGCCCACAGGATGGGAAGCTCTCATCAAGGCTGCAAAGGATCCCTAATTAGATATTGTGTGTAAGAAATTGGGTTGTTGGTTGACTGGGGTCCAAACTCTGGTCAAGCAACAACCACAATCCTTGTCAGGGTTAGGCACAAGCAAATCCAAATTAACCTGTGCTCACCCCCTTGGTGAGCACAGTAGCTTGGCACTGAGCAGTTAGGCTTAACTTAGAAACAATGTGTAAAGAATTTTGAGAAACACTTCAAACAATAAAACTGTGAATAGACATCACAAAAAGAGCCCACAACAGGTTTTGAAAAATAGAGCAAGTTTTAAAAATAAAACAAGACCAAACCAACAAAACACCAATGAGAGAACTGGAGATATTGAGTTTTAAAGGTTATTGTGAAAAATAGCAGCAAAAAGCACAAACGGTATTTGGGATTTCTGGTCACGCCAGACCAGGACAAAATCACAAGTTCAGGCCGACTGCAATGGAGTATGGGCCGGCTACAGTGACCGAGTTAGGCCCGCTGAACAGAGTACCTTAAATCCGGGTTGAGGAGAGTTGCATGGATCCACATCGAAGATGTGTAGTGCAGTCGAGGCAATGCATCCATTCTGAGATGCAGAACGGCTGTGTTGCGAGGTCCTCCAATAAAAACAAAATCACTGCACTCAATAAAACCATATTTTCCTGTGCAAGGCCAAACTCTGCCTGACTCCATCTTGAACGCAACATGGCTGCATATTGTGTTTTCATTTATTCTCTCATTGCATGTAGCAAAATGTGCACTAATGAAATGCTCTGTGTTGACATGCTGTTCTCGGAGATCTGCAGATGAAGTTTCTTCCGTCAAATGTACCTTTTCAAGGCCTTCCTGCTTGGGGATGGTTTTGGAATGGTGCCATGCACTGTCGTGTTCAATTCTGAAATTGTGATTAGTTGAGTCTTGGTAAATTTAGTTTATTTTATACCGACTACATGACCTTTGCTCTCTATTTTATTATAAAAGGAGTTCAAATTGGAAGTGAACCCACCTAGTGTGCCTTGTCTGTTGGAGAGCAGACCTTTGTCAGTCTGTCTCTTGCCTAGAACTGCCTTATGCTCAATCTCTTTGCATATTGAATAATCATTATTTTGCTCTTTGAACTTTTACTAAATCGTCATGGTTTCTAACTTAGAACTTATTTAATCAATTATGCTTCTTGTTTATTTGACAATTTTAACTTTGTTAGAGGCATATTACCTCATATGTTCTTGAGGCTAACACACTGCCAATCATCCACAGGCCCTTTATCTCATCTCTTATCTTATTATTAAAGGCAGCTTCAGAACTATTGTTAGACAGGTTAGACCTGACAGGCTTAGGTTGGTCTCCCCCAACATTTTGCCTTCCTGCATCACTTTTCTGACCTTATTTGTGCTGGTATTAGGATTCTGGGCACTTTACCACTGCTAACCAGTGCTAAAGTGCTTGTGCTCTCTCCCCTAAACATGGTAATATTGGTTCATCCCCAATTAGCATATTTAATTTACATATAAGTCCCTAGTATAGTGGTACTCCTTGTACCCAGGGCCTGTACATTAAATGATACTAGTGGGTATGCATCACTGATTGTGCCACCCACTTAAGTAGCCCTTTAACCATGGCTCAGGCTTGCCATTGCAGAGCCTTTGTGTGCAGTTTACACTTCCATTTCGACCTGGCAAAATAAACCTTTTACTGCCAGGTGCATACCTTCCCTTTTTATACATATAAGTCACCCCTGAGGTAGGTCCTGGAGAACCCGGATAGCAGGGTGCCCTGTATTTAAAATGCAGAACATGTACTTTTAAGTTTTACATGTGTTAGTAGTGAAAAACTCTCAAAAGATATTTTTCACTACTACAAGGCCTATATCTCCTATAGGATAGCATTGGGAGTACCTTATACATTTTATAAGTGTAATTTCTAAATGGGAAAATATGACTGTTAGAAGGTGGTTCTGACACGATGGGCCGCCCAGATTTTTCGCTTTTTGAGCACCTATGTGTGGAGCTTTTACTGTGGGAGAGCCTCATAAATTGGGACTCATCCACAGTGAACTCATAATGAAGGAGACGGCATGTGGATTTTACTGGTGTCCCCCTAGCTTGACTAGGCCGCTGCGCAGCAGCTGGAGTAAGGGGCACCGGGCTGGTTACATGCAGACACCTGTGTACATGCGTGTGCACACGTGTAGGGGCTGCGCAGGGGAGATTCTTGGCGTGCGCAGTCCAGGAGCAGCTACAAAGTGAATGGTGTGGCAGGACTTATGCAGAATTGGGTGGTGACACGGAATAGGCCTTATACACTAGGAAGGAACATGCCAGGGAAAGTCAGTGTGCTTTACTGTGTTTTTCACTTCATTATTCCCCTATGGGGATGTGGAGCCCATGTGCTAGATTAACTTCCATAAGGCCTACAGATTCCAGACACGCACTAAAGTCCACTGTAGCGGATGTGAAAAGAAGTATTCTGCAGAGTCCAGAGTCATATTTGTACTGCTTTTGGGTCATCCAGAAATGTTACATCTCTCTGAGTCAGATCATAACCAGGGCCTGGCTGGGGGTTGACCTCAGCAGGCTGGATTGATGACCTTTCCCTCCCAGAGCGAAGACCTCCTTTCCACGAAGGGAAGATAGGCGGAGCTACAGGCTCATCCATCAGCAGCTATCACTGGGTGCCAGGCACCAGGCTGCACCTAGGAGGGAAGGGCTCTGGTTTCAGAGACCATGTGGCCAGAGACCCTGGACGACGCCATTTTGAACCAGCCCAGAGGCTGGACAAGAAGGAGGGAGCAGGGGCAGGGAAGTGATGTGGCGCTGTTGGATAGGACCAACAGAGACTTCCTGCCAGCCCCCTACTCAACTTTTAAAAAGTGCTTGCACAGGAAGAGAAGCTCTCTCTGGGGTGTGGTCTGCTGAGGCGGAAGGTGCTGGAGCCTGGCAATGGGCAGTTGGAAGGAGGTACCCCCTGACTGCCCCCAGGCCCCTAACAGTGCCAGAAGAAGAGCCCAGGACCGATGCGCAGAAGCAGGAGCCTCTGCGCAGGGAGAAGAGAGGCCCAGGAGGAGAGCCAGGCGAAAGTCTGGCGCAGGGAGCCAGTGAAGACCGCTCCCTGCAGAATGCACCCTCTTGGAGTCCCGGAGGGCGAAGGAGAGTGCTCCCAGTGGCTGGGGGCCGCCGCCAGGAGCAAGAAGACACGAAAATGGGGCCGATCGGACCTCCAGGGGCTGAGATATGGCCCCCGGAAGGTAGGCGACCTTTGACCCCTAATCGGACCGACGACGAAGCGCGTGGGGCTCCGCCGCCGGTCTCCAAGATGCCCCCGGGGTGGGTCAGGTCCCGGGGCTGCCCCCAAAGAGGAGTAAAGACGGGGAGCGCCGTCGCGCTCCCCGCGAAGGTGCCCAGCTGGGGACCAGGAGCCCACCCTGGCCCCACCGAAGACGGGGGCGGGGGGAGCGCCGTCGCGCCCCCCCGCGAAGAGTGGTCAAAGGGGGCCCGGGACCCCATCTCCGGGCCCCGAAGTGACCGGATGGAGGGGAGCGCCGTCGCGCCCCCCCCGAAGATGCCCGGGGACCCGGGACCCCATCCCCGGGCCCCGAAGACTGAGAGAAGACCGGGGGAGTGCCGCCGCACTCCCCCGCGGTCCAGCCAGACCGGAGGACGAGGACATGTCTGCCCGCGGGAGCGGGCAGACCAGAAGTTCCCAGCCGGCTCCCGCGGCAGCACACGTGGGTGCTGGCCGCGCGGGGAGCCGGCAGGGGCAGCCGGGGGTGGGCTCCCCAGGCTGCCCTCCAACGATGAAGACAGGCGGGGGTCCCGGGTGGGACCCCAAAAGAAGAGGTGCAAGGGGCCCGGGCGGGACCGGGCCCCAAAAATGTGCAGAGCGGCCGGGGTTAGGCTCCCCGAGCCGCATTCCCTTACCTGGGGGTCCGGGTGGGACCGGGCCCCCCACCGAGGCCTGAAGATGCGGCGAAGCCACCAGCAACTCCGCGCAGCTCTCCCCGGCACAGCGGGAGAGCCGCTCATCTATTATGCGGAAAGCGGAGCACGAAGCGCCCCATAATGCCTTGCTAGGCATTTCAGAATCGAGTGTTTTGGTGCTTGTGGTGGCCCCAGGAGGACGGGGTCACCACCAACTTGGTGCAAGGGTGCTGGGGGAGCTGCTGGAGAAGTGCAGTCTTCCCCCAGTACGAAGAGAAAAGTCCCACCCTAAGTGTCTTGGGGACTTAAACAGGATAACCCCTCAAGAGCTCAGCTTCCATTTAACACCTTCTGTGCTGGAACTTTTGTTCTACAGCTGAGGGTGTGTTTTGAAGTGCTTCATGGAGTGAAGGGCTGAGTTGGGGATGTCTGGTGAAGGGCATCTCCTGGAGGTGAAGAGGTGTAATTGCACCAGAACTGCATTTACTCACGGTTGTTCTTTTTTAGAGGGACTGAGGGTCACATATGTAATGTGAAGGTACCTGTGTAAGGTGATGTCATAAGCAAAGTGGGTTATGTTGCAAGACACTCCTGCTAGGATGTCTGGCTGGATATGCGTAATCCTGTGATTTCATCTGTGATGCCTTTAGGGGCTGTAATTGCAACGCATTTTAATGTCCAACAAATGTACTGAGTACTGTCATTCTAAAGTGTGCGTAAACATGTATCTTTGCTGCTGCGCTTAAGTGAGGAACAACCCAGACTGTTAGCCCTGAATATGTAGGGGTGCATACTGTATGGTCAATATAAGATGCTCAGTCAGGGTTATGTGTCACTAGGGCAGGTGAACCTATTTTTAATGCGTGTTGAGGTAATGGGGTGGGTCGCCACTGGGATGGTGCCAGTGCGCAGGGCCCTCGCTCCAGGTTATGCTCAACACACTGCATTAGGGGGCAAGATGATGTGCATACATGGGAGTGGTGGTACTAGACCCCACCCCCCTTTTGGGAGGGGTGGAGATGTTACGCAATGTCACAAAGTAATTCCAACAGCTTATGTATATTTGTAAATTGGTGCATAGTATTGAGTAGTGTGTGTGTTTAATAAATGTACTCTTACTTTTATAAAGCAAAGTACAGACTGGACAATCAATTATTGAGTGTTATTTCTGCGCCCCTGCAAATGGCGATTACTAGCCCACACCACCTCTCTTGAGTAAAGCCTCAGACTGCTCTGCAACGCTACCCTCTGAGAGTCAGGCGCTACAATTGGGTGTTTGGTTCCCAGTGAAGGACAAATGGAGTCATGTTATTTGTGCAGGCCTCACAGATACTGCCTCGTTTTCCAACATTGGTGTCCAGCGGCGGGAAACATAGTATCCCATTCTGGTGCGCATTTATAGCATTTGATAAGTCCAGTTTTGCCACACATTACCTATGCAGTAATGAGCAAATGGAAGAGCGCAAGGCTCTGAGAAGGGTTCAAAGTTTTGGTTAGGTGAACTAAAGGTATGGGAAAGGAAAGCCCCACGCACATACGGGTCATGTGAAGATATTATGGTTGAAATGTAAACTGTATTGATATGACCGCGCTATGTTGATTTTCATGTGCTAGCGGGATGGTGCTTTCCAGGAAATGATTGCATACAAATGTTCTAAGCCATATTGTACACCTTTGAACCCTAACACTACACGCACTACACTTGCATGAGGAGGGTGGCTCCTCAAGAGATAGGGACAGCAACTGATACCTACATCACAGGTGGGGGTGTCGGGGTGGATTGACCTTTGTGGGGGACAGGAGAAAGAGGGGTCCTGGGAGATTCCTGCGCTTTTTAAGGGCAGGGAGGGTTTCCACAGAAGGGGCCCCAGGTATTCTTCCCCCGCTGAAAGTACTTGCATTGGCGCAGGCCAAAACCACTGGAAGGGTGGGGCAGGAGGTTTCTTTACCCCGGGTAGTAACGCCCCAGGGGTTCCCATGGTGGGGGACCCCCAGGAACTTTTCCCACGGTGGGAGGAGGGTGTGGTAGAGTTGGGTGTCCGGTAGGCCCCCAGGTTAACTGGTGGGGAGGTGAGCGACCCAGAGGTGGCCCCTGGTAGGGGGTGGCCCCAGAGGAGGGTAGTTCTTGAGTGATGGTGTGTAGTGGTAG
Organism: Calotriton arnoldi; assembly: GCA_963921515.1. Lineage (NCBI taxonomy): Eukaryota > Metazoa > Chordata > Amphibia > Caudata > Salamandridae > Calotriton > Calotriton arnoldi. The sequence continues at coordinate 1,935,827 of CAWUFW010002830.1, read as the reverse complement.
CCCCTAGGTACCCTAGGTGGGCTAGGTAACTGACCCAGTGGAGATCGGAGCGGGGGTGATGTACTCCCTAGTTTCCAGGTGAAGGGTTAGTGGTGGACCCTGAGGCGACAGGGTCGGGTGGACGGTGACCAGTCCGGTAGGTCCTGTGGGTCTTGAACCCAAGGACCAGGAGCATGGGGGTGTTCCCCTAGCTCGGGGCAGGAGGTGGACTTCTGCAAGGTAGTACCACCCTGAACACAGGTGGGGCCTATCTTAAGTGACGGGACCCTGTGGTTCGCAAAGGGGTGGTGCAGGCCTAGCCGGGATCTTTAGGGTCCTGGCTTGGTGTGGTCGTGCTACCCTGAAGGCAGGTAGGGCCTATCTTAGGGAGGGGACCCTGCTCTTCATAAGGGGTGGTGCAGGCCATCCAGGGACCATGTAGGTCCCTGGGCGGTCTCCCAAGGCGCTGCTGGGAGACCGGGGAGGGCCATGAGAAGTGGGCCTGGGTCTAGCTAACTCGGGGCCCACAGGCTCTCTAAGGGTACTCTGGGAGGAGAGCGCGCCTCTCGGAGGGAAGGGTGCATAGGCCCTGTTCTCGCAGCGGAGAACAAGGAAGGGGTCTAGGTTCCCGGGGTAGTTTCCGTGGGGAGCTACTGACGGGGGGAATGAGCTGTAGGATGTCTGACGGGGCACCCTCAGTGTTCCTCCCTGGCACTGCCAGTGTGGTAGTGAGGCCGGTCTGAGGTCCTATCAGGGAGCCAGGCCAGTGGCCAAAGGGTGCTTTTCTGTGTGGGGAAAGCACGAGTGGCTGTGCTTTCTTTAGGGAAGCCAGTCGTCCCGAAAGGGTGGTGGCAGCATAATGACCTCAGCGGCAGGCTGAGGGTGAGGGTCCAGAGAGGTTGCATCTTTGGGGTGCAAGGACCAAACGGAGAGAGGGTACTGGTTGGAACAAACTCCAGAAGGGAGACCAGCTAGTGACCCAGGGGATGGGATGTAGACCTGTCCCAGAAGACCGCATCGGTGCTGAGGCACTGGACCCTTGTCCAGAGAAGGGGTAGGCATAGTGTTGCATGCCCAAGGGCAAAGGTGGGCCTAGTGAGGCCAAGCCCATGTAGACCATGAGTGACCTAGAGGTATCTAACCTAGAGCCCGGAGGGTTCTTAGGGTAGTCTGGGATCCCTATCATGGGGGGAGATTTCATGGATGGGAGGAGTAGGTGGTCTAAGCGGATAACTGGTGAGTAAGGGGGTCTGGTCAGAACCCCTTATAACTAGTTATCGCTGACTACGGGAAGAATACCCATGTAGAGTGGCTACTTCTTCCCTGTAGGAATCAGCTGGGCGCGGCGTGTGTTAGAAGGTGGTTCTGACATGATGGGCCGCCCAGATTTTTCGCTTTTTGAGCACCTATGTGTGGAGCTTTTACTGTGGGAGAGCCTCATAAATTGGGACTCATCCACAGTGAACTCATAATGAAGGAGACGGCATGTGGATTTGACTGGTGTCCCCCTAGCTTGACTAGGCCGCTGCGCAGCAGCTGGAGTAAGAGGCACCGGGCTGGTTACATGCAGACACCTGTGTACATGCGTGTGCACACGTGTATGGGCTGCGCAGGGGAGATTCTTGGCGTGCGCAGTCCAGGAGCAGCTACAAAGTGAATGGTGTGGCAGGACTTATGCAGAATTGGGTGGTGACACGGAATAGGCCTTATACACTAGGAAGGAACATGCCAGGGAAAGTCAGTGTGCTTTACTGTGTTTTTCACTTCATTATTCCCCTATGGGGATGTGGAGCCCATGTGCTAGATTAACTTCCATAAGGCCTACAGATTCCAGACACGCACTAAAGTCCACTGTAGCGGATGTGAAAAGAAGTATTCTGCAGAGTCCAGAGTCATATTTGTACTGCTTTTGGGTCATCCAGAAATGTTACATCTCTCTGAGTCAGATCATAACCAGGGCCTGGCTGGGGGTTGACCTCAGCAGGCTGGATTGATGACCTTTCCCTCCCAGAGCGAAGACCTCCTTTCCACGAAGGGAAGATAGGCGGAGCTACAGGCTCATCCATCAGCAGCTATCACTGGGTGCCAGGCACCAGGCTGCACCTAGGAGGGAAGGGCTCTGGTTTCAGAGACCATGTGGCCAGAGACCCTGGACGACGCCATTTTGAACCAGCCCAGAGGCTGGACAAGAAGGAGGGAGCAGGGGCAGGGAAGTGATGTGGCGCTGTTGGATAGGACCAACAGAGACTTCCTGCCAGCCCCCTACTCAACTTTTAAAAAGTGCTTGCACAGGAAGAGAAGCTCTCTCTGGGGTGTGGTCTGCTGAGGCGGAAGGTGCTGGAGCCTGGCAATGGGCAGTTGGAAGGAGGTACCCCCTGACTGCCCCCAGGCCCCTAACAGTGCCAGAAGAAGAGCCCAGGACCGATGCGCAGAAGCAGGAGCCTCTGCGCAGGGAGAAGAGAGGCCCAGGAGGAGAGCCAGGCGAAAGTCTGGCGCAGGGAGCCAGTGAAGACCGCTCCCTGCAGAATGCACCCTCTTGGAGTCCCGGAGGGCGAAGGAGAGTGCTCCCAGTGGCTGGGGGCCGCCGCCAGGAGCAAGAAGACACGAAAATGGGGCCGATCGGACCTCCAGGGGCTGAGATATGGCCCCCGGAAGGTAGGCGACCTTTGACCCCTAATCGGACCGACGACGAAGCGCGTGGGGCTCCGCCGCCGGTCTCCAAGATGCCCCCGGGGTGGGTCAGGTCCCGGGGGCTGCCCCCAAAGAGGAGTAAAGACGGGGAGCGCCGTCGCGCTCCCCGCGAAAGTGCCCAGCTGGGGACCAGGAGCCCACCCTGGCCCCACCGAAGACAGGGGCGGGGGGAGCGCCGTCGCGCCCCCCCGCGAAGAGTGGTCAAAGGGGGCCCGGGACCCCATCCCCGGGCCCCGAAGTCAAGTCGGGGAGCGCCGTCGCGCTCCCCGTGAAGATTCCCCCCGCGGGGGGCCAGGAGCCCACCCTGGCCCCCACCGAAGCGAAGCAGCCGGGGAGCGCCGTCGCGCTCCCCGTGATGAGGAGGAGGGGCCCGGGACCCCATCTCCGGGCCCCGAAGTGACCGGATGGAGGGGAGCGCCGTCGCGCCCCCCCCGAAGATGCCCGGGGGCCCGGGACCCCATCCCCGGGCCCCGAAGACTGAGAGAAGACCGGGGAGTGCCGCCGCACTCCCCGCGGTCCAGCCGGACCGGAGGATGAGGACACGTCTGCCCGCGGGAGCGGGCAGACCAGAAGTTCCCAGCCGGCTCCCGCGGCAGCACACGTGGGTGCTGGCCGCGCGGGAGCCGGCGGGGGCAGCCGGGGGTGGGCTCCCCAGGCTGCCCTCCAACGATGAAGACAGGCGGGGTCCCGGGTGGGACCGGGACCCCAAAAGAAGAGGTGCAAGGGGCCCGGGCGGGACCGGGTCCCAAAAATGTGCAGAGCGGCCGGGGGTAGGCTCCCGAGCCGCATTCCCTTACCTGGGGGTCCGGGTGGGACCGGGCCCCCACCGAGGCCTGAAGATGCGGCGAAGCCGCCAGCAGCTCCGCGCGGCTCTCCCCGGCACAGCGGGAGAGCCGCTCATCTATTATGCGGAAAGCGGAGCACGAAGCGCCCCATAATGCCTTGCTAGGCATTTCAGAATCGAGTGTTTTGGTGCTTGTGGTGGCCCCAGGAGGACGGGGTCACCACCAACTTGGTGCAAGGGTGCTGGGGGAGCTGCTGGAGAAGCGCAGTCTTCCCCCAGTACGAAGAGAAAAGTCCCACCCTAAGTGTCTTGGGGACTTAAACAGGATAACCCCTCAAGGGCTCAGCTTCCATTTAACACCTTCTGGGCTGGAACTTTTGTTCTACAGCTGAGGGTGTGTTTTGAAGTGCTTCATGGAGTGAAGGGCTGAGTTGGGGATGTCTGGTGAAGGGCATCTTCTGGAGGTGAAGAGGTGTAATTGCACCAGAACTGCATTTACTCACGGTTGTTCCTTTTTAGAGGGACTGAGGGTCACATATGTAATGTGACGGTACCTGTGTAAGGTGATGTCATAAGCAAAGTGGGTTATGTTGCAAGACACTCCTGCTAGGGTGTCTGGCTGGATATGCGTAATCCTGTGATTTCATCTGTGATGCCTTTAGGGGCTGTAATTGCAACGCGTTTTAATGTCCAACAAATGTGCTGAGTACTGTCATTCTAAAGTGTGCGTAAACATGTATCTTTGCTGCTGCGCTTAAGTGAGGAACAACCCAGACTGTTAGCCCTGAATATGTAGGGGTGCATACTGTATGGTCAATATAAGATGCTCAGTCAGGGTTATGTGTCACTAGGGCAGGTGAACCTATTTTTAATGCGTGTTGAGGTAATGGGGTGGGTCGCCACTGGGATGGTGCCAGTGCGCAGGGCCCTCGCTCCAGGTTATGCTCAACACACTGCATTAGGGGGCAAGATGATGTGCATACATGGGAGTGGTGGTACTAGACCCCACCCCCCTTTTGGGAGGGGTGGAGATGTTACGCAATGTCACAAAGTAATTCCAACAGCTTATGTATATTTGTAAATTGGTGCATAGTATTGAGTAGTGTGTGTGTTTAATAAATGTACTCTTACTTTTATAAAGCAAAGTACAGACTGGACAATCAATTATTGAGTGTTATTTCTGCGCCCCTGCAAATGGCGATTACTAGCCCACACCACCTCTCTTGAGTAAAGCCTCAGACTGCTCTGCAACGCTACCCTCTGAGAGTCAGGCGCTACAATTGGGTGTTTGGTTCCCAGTGAAGGACAAATGGAGTCATGTTATTTGTGCAGGCCTCACAGATACTGCCTCGTTTTCCAACATTTGGGACCGGGCCCCCCACCAAGGACTGAAGATGCGGCGAAGCCGCCAGCAACTCCGCGCGGCTCTCCCCGGCACAGCGGGAGAGCCGCTCATCTATTATGCGGAAAGCGGAGCACGAAGCGCCCCATAATGCCTTGCTAGGCATTTCAGAATCGAGTGTTTTGGTGCTTGTGGTGGCCCCAGGAGGACGGGGTCACCACCAACTTGGTGCAAGGGTGCTGGGGGAGCTGCTGGAGAAGCGCAGTCTTTCCCCAGTATGAAGAGAAAAGTCCCACCCTAAGTGTCTTGGGGACTTAAACAGGATAACCCCTCAAGGGCTCAGCTTCCATTTAACACTTTCTGGGCTGGAACTTTTGTTCTACAGCTGAGGGTGTGTTTTGAAGTGCTTCATGGAGTGAAGGACTGAGTTGGGGATGTCTGGTGAAGGGCATCCCCTGGAGATGAAGAGGTGTAATTGCACCAGAACTGCATTTACTCACGGTTGTTCCTTTTTAGAGGGACTGAGGGTCACATATGTAATGTGAAGGTACCTGTGTAAGGTGATGTCATAAGCAAAGTGGGTTATGTTGCAAGACACTCCTGCTAGGGTGTCTGGCTGGATATGCGTAATCCTGTGATTTCATCTGTGATGCCTTTAGGGGCTGTAATTGCAACGCATTTTAATGTCCAACAAATGTGCTGAGTACTGTCATTCTAAAGTGTGCGTAAACATGTATCTTTGCTGCTGCGCTTAAGTGAGGAACAACCCAGACTGTTAGCCCTGAATATGTAGGGGTGCATACTGTATGGTCAATATAAGATGCTCAGTCAGGGTTATGTGTCACTAGGGCAGGTGAACCTATTTTTAATGCGTGTTGAGGTAATGGGGTGGGTCGCCACTGGGATGGTGCCAGTGCGCAGGGCCCTCGCTCCAGGTTATGCTCAACACACTGCATTAGGGGGCAAGATGATGTGCATACATGGGAGTGGTGGTACTAGACCCCACCCCCCTTTTGGGAGGGGTGGAGATGTTACGCAATGTCACAAAGTAATTCCAACAGCTTATGTATATTTGTAAATTGGTGCATAGTATTGAGTAGTGTGTGTGTTTAATAAATGTACTCTTACTTTTATAAAGCAAAGTACAGACTGGACAATCAATTATTGAGTGTTATTTCTGCACCCCTGCAAATGGCGATTACTAGCCCACACCACCTCTCTTGAGTAAAGCCTCAGACTGCTCTGCAACGCTACCCTCTGAGAGTCAGGCGCTAAAATTGGGTGTTTGGTTCCCAGTGAAGGACAAATGAGTCATGTTATTTGTGCAGGCCTCACAGATACTGCCTCGTTTTCCAACAATGACTGATTCAAGTTTGGTGTCTCTGGAATCACAATTTACAATCCAAACTTCTGGTGAAGTCGGGTTTTTAAATTGCTATTATAAGAATGCCACTTTTAGATGGTTGGCATTTTCTTACTTTAGCAATTTGGTGCCTGATGCCTGTCTCTGATCACGTCTGAGTTGGGTGACAGTTGAGCTTTGTGTATTCCCCCTAGACAGTCACACACAATAAGAGCTTAGATGTGACTTAATGGACCATGCTGGCAGAATGAGAGAAAGGAGCTGGACCCAGCTCACTTACACCTGAATAGGCTGTGTCCTGTCCCCACGAAAAGGGCTGCATACCCCCTGTAGTTAGTCTGGAGCCAGGGCAGGAAGGGCAGGGCCTCTGTGTACTTCAAAGGCCCGTCTTTGAAGTCTACCCCACTTCAAAGGCACCATTGGGTATAAGTACTGGACCTCAGACACCACCACTTCAGTACACTTTTTTGACCTGTGGATACTCTGCCAGGAAGAAGGACTGCTGAGCTGCTGAAGAATTGCTCTCTGTTGGACTCCTGCTTTGCTGACCTGCTGCCTCCTGCCCTCTGCCTGGGTGAGAAGGTCTGGACCTGCATCACTTGACCCCATAGCCTAAAGTGACTCCAATGGCTAGTTGGTATGCCTCCTGATCTGAATTCTCAGGGATTGAAAAGAATTCCAACCACACTGCTTCTGCACCTAGACTCTGCCAGCTGTGAGTCTACCCTTAGAAGTGGTGCCACCCCACTCCAGGACCCTTGGAAGTGGGCCTAAGGTGCTGTCCAGTAGAACTGATGCACCCTCTCTGTTGAGTGACGCATCACAAGCAAAACTGACGTATCTTCTTGGCTGAGCGACACATCCTCAAGCAGAACCAGTGCATCGCTGCTACTGTGTGGATTGGACCCGGTGCAAAAGCCTCACATTGCCACTGCCTCCCGCATCTTGGGCCTGATGCATCACCTTCAGAACCGCCATAGTGTGATGCTTTACCTGGCGCAAGCTCCTCACATCCCTTGTCGACTGCAGCCTCAAAGACGAAGCTGAAACTCCACATTGCAGCTTCTCCGCTCATCAGAATCAACGCATCGCCTTTTCTGCACCTTGCATCCCCACACAGGACTTCGCAAGTCCTACTGACAGGATCCTCAACGTCGACCCATCAGGACCTCGCACTGCAGCCTCGTTGCATCTCCAAACCGATGAATTGCCTCTGCTGCACGACGCATCGTCGGCGAGGATCCATGCTACCCCCTGCAACCCATATTTAAGATACTTTATTCAGCAGGCCTAACTGGGTCCCTGTAGCAGTCCCGCATTTCATCGCGGTCGACCTGAACTTGTGACTTTGTATCGGTCCAGCACAACCAGATATCCCCAAAATCACTTTTTGCTTCTTTACCTAAAAACTTTGAAATTCAATATCTCTGTTCTACTAATTGGATTTTTGACATTTTGGTCTTGTATTATTCATTACATTTTGTTCTATTTTGCTAACCTGGTGTGGAATCTTTTTGTGTTGTCTTTTCACTGCGGTTTGAAGTGCCGCACAAATACTTTACACACAGCATCTAAAGTTAAGCCTGACTGCTCTGTGCCAAGCTACCAGAGGGTGAGCACAGGTTAATTTAGGGTTTGCCTGCCTCTTATCCTGACTAGAACTGTGGTTGTTGCTTGACCAGAGCTCATACCCCAGTCAACTAACAACCCAATGTCTAACAACTATCATGTGATTTCAAGGGCAGTTTGCAAATGGTGTTCTTTCTTGCACACTAGCTTACATTTAGAAGCCAAAAATGGAGAGAAATTCAATTGATAATAATAAATGTTCTACTATTCTGCATCTCTACACTTCTCCTGATAAAAACAATACCCTAAGAGTGTGTATTATCAATGACAGGAAATCACAAGGTAAAGACATCAAATATATTTTGCCTTGTAAAATGACTCGTTTTGGAGATGTGTGGAGCTTCAGTATTTTGGCTGTGCTCGGCTGCCACTCATAGAAATCTACTAAATCCAGATATTTCTGAAAATTAGACCTCCTGGGAAGACCAGGGTAGTGTGACTTGCATGGCTTCCACCACGTTTTCTTATCCATAATTCCCTGCAAACTTTACACTTTGGCTAAAATCACAAATTTCCGTCACATTTCTGTGAGATAAAAATTCCAGAATCTGCGGAGATTCACAAATGTCCTGCAACCCATCATTTCCACTGTTTTTCCAATAAAGACAGTACTCCATTTGTGTGGATGGGCCTATTGACTATGACAAGAAAAGCCCCAAAACACAACAAGGAAACATCAAGTTTTCAACTTGGAAACTGACCTTTTTTTGACTGTGTAGGTCACTGCAGTATTTGGGCCCGGGATCGGCCACCACTCAGGAAAACACATGAAACACAGATATTTCTGCCATTGAAAAAACCGAGGGAGTGCAGGGTGTTGTGACTTGGGTTATATCCACTGCATTTTCTAATCCAGAATGCTAGAAACTTTACCTAAAATAATGAATTTTCCTCATATTTCTGTGAAAGCTAGTTCTGGGTTCTTCGGGGATCCACAAAATTCCTACCAACCACGTTTCTATATTTCTTCCGATAAAAACGGTACTCCACTTGTGTGAGTGGGCCTATCTGAAAAAGGTATTTGGACCTGTGCTCGACCACAACCCAGCGAAACCTATCTGAACACTCACATTTCTGGAAGCTAGACTCGCCCATAGGGTCCTGGGTGGTGTGACTTGTGTAGCTCCCACTACGTTTTCTTTTCTAGAATGTAGTGCAACATTAATATTTTTCTAAAATCATTCACTTTTCTCACATTTCTATGATGGAAATTACCAGAATCTGCAGAGACCCACAAAATTCCTATCACCCAGAGTTCCTACATATCTTTCAATAAAATCAGCACCCCACAACGCAACCTGGTGCAACACTACAAAATTACATTGCAATAATGCAGCACAAATACACAGCAACATACAAATAACAGAACACATCACCACCACAACAAAATCCCACACAAAAAATATGCACAAATGTTCTTTTCACACAATACCACCCCCAGAATACAGTTATAATAATACAGCAGTAAAAAGTGTTTTGAGCAAGAAAGGCTACTACCAAGAAGGACATGAAAAAGCAACAATCAAAAATGATTTGTGATCTAGCCTTCTGTTTTAAATTAGCACTTTTGGTGCTTACTTTATGTGACACAGCCATGTCTCAAACTAGCTCTCAATTATCTCTCACAGTGCCCACCTTATGGATTTGGCACTAATGTTACTGATGCCTTTTTCTCGGGTAGGACAGACAGAAAGACATACAATGAGAGGAAAAAGGTGATCACACTTTTTCTCGCAGTAGACTTCAATCAGCAGATTGCACGGAATTTCCTTCTCTCTGCAGAGACCTTAAATTGTAAATTACAGTTGTTGGCAATAGAATGTACATTAGGAGTTCATTAAATTAGACTCAGCTAATTACTGCATTTCATCAACATTAAAGAGAGGTACAGCTGTGCTTTTTTTCACCTGGCTCCTGTCACCATATCCTGGTTCAAGGAAGAATATAGTTCCACACGCGAATATTTCTCGGTATGGAACGCATTTCTGATAGATTGTTTCCGAGCATACACATAGCACAACAAATATGCACCAGATTTTCCTTTTACGAAACAAGGAGTATGGTGAACATGGTTTGTACTAGGTTTAGTCCCATAATTTTATATTTAAATAAAGAAACAAATCAGCAGATGTGGAAAAAATTGACCAGTGTGAAATAAGATACTGTGGACCCTGCTATTAACATAAATTCTGGACTTGTGTGTGTCCCGTATCCTAGCTGAATGTCAAAGTGAATACCACTAATGTGCCTTTGAAAAACATTAACAAACCGTCAAGGTTTTCACTTCTGGCATAATGTGGTGTATTTTAATTGTGTATTGTATTTATTGTTAATGTGTAGTGCTTGTGCAACCCAAGAGGATCTTCAAAGCACTCTTGAGACAGGCGTTGGGGTGGAATACAGAGGAAACCATCAAAAGATTCAGTCATATCCCTAAGCATGAAAAAATGGATTTGTCTCCCAGCGTTTGCAATATTTTCTGAGGTTTCAGAGGAATCAGCGTTGAGAGCACAGATTCTATTTCCAAAACCACTTGGAAAGGTGATTATTGGAGGATATAAATACTATAAAACAATTTACTCCTGTGTCTCCCATAGCATCAATGTATGTATTTATTTCAAAGTCAGCTTTTAATTCAAAGTAAGTAATCAACTTTGAGATTTAGAGAGGTGCCTCATGAATTCATAATATTCGGTTCATCATTGCACCACAGAGTTCCTTCCCTTATCCGAATACATATGTATGATGTGAGAACTATTTTAAGTACCTAAAGAATAGATGGTTCATGTTTCGTAAAATTCCTTTCTAATAGGCCTCCTATGGTCATGTTTTTTTCACGGGCAGTATTCTGTAAAACCTAATTGTTTTAGTTCTTGTGGTTCCTTGCCATGCTGCACTCATTGTCTGCAGATGAGCCTGTTGCCTTCCAGCACAGGAAGTTGAGAAAGATAATGTACCAGTTAGACTTGGCCCTTTTTGCAGGGTTATCCCCAAAGTTTTTGCTTCTTCCTCCTATTTTTTATTGACCTTTTGTTGTTGGTTTGAGGACTCTGGGCACTTTACCACTGCTGATCAGTGCTAAATTGCATATGCTCTCTGTGTAAAATTGTGTTTATGGATTGGCGTTTCCATGATTGGCATATTTGATTTACGGGTAAGTCCCTAGTAAAGTGCACTGAGTGTGCCAGGGTCTGTAAATCAAATGCTACTAGTGGGCCTGCAGCACTGATTGTGCCACCCACATGAGTAGTCCTGAAAAGGTATCTCAGACCTCCCACCACAGTGTCTGCACACAGTTTTAAATTGCCATGTCGACCTGGCAAGTGCACCCACTTGCCAGGCCCTAACCTTTCCTTTTCTTACATGTAAGGCACCCCTATGGTAGTCCTGAGGTACCCGCTGGGCAGGGTACAGTGTATGTGAAAGGTAGGACATGTACTGGTGTGTGTGACATGTCCTGATAGTGAAATACTGCCAACTTCGTTTTTCACTATTGAAAGGCTATCTTACCCCATACGATAGAGCGGGAAATACTTTATAACATCTTACAAGTATAACTTCCCATTGGTACAAGATAGAAAAGTAAAGTTTAGGCTCTCTGAACTCAGAATTTAGTAACACATCTTTTAGTAAAGATGGCTTTTAAATTGTGTGTTTGAAAATGCTACTTTTGGAAAGTAGGCATTTTCTTGTTTAACCATTCTGTGTGCCTCTGCTTGTTTGTGCTATTGACTGTCTGGTTTTGGAGTGACAGGGACTGGGAATATGCATTCACTGTAGACAGCCACTGGGGGGGTTGAGGTGTGTCTGGCCCTATCTGGATGACTGAGAGCTGGGCTGAATTGACCCGGGCTGAATTTAGAGTAGTGGGAGGAGATTTCCTTGCACCTGAAGAGGGCCTTCCTCCCTTGCTCAATGCTGTCTAAACCCCCTGTGGTCATACTACACCAGTGAGGACAGAACTGGTTTGGACTGGGCTCAGAAACCCATGCACAAAGAGAGCAAAGACATTTTGGGGTATAAGTATTAGACCTAAAACCCCAGAACTTTAGATCACTTCTGGACTCAAGAGTAGACTTTGCCAAGGAGGAGAGCTGAAGAGCTGTGAGGAGGAGTACTGCCCCTTTGCTGTGTGCTGTGTGGGGTTGTCCTGCAGTTGCTGTTTCTGCCAAGCAAAGGACAAAGACTGGAACTTTGCTGTGAACCTGCTTGAAGAAGATCTCCAAGGGCCTGTGTGTGCTGGCCTCCTATTCTGAAGTCTCAGGGACACAAAAACTTCACCCCCAGCTCCCCTGAACTCTGCTGCTGACAGTTATGACCTGCCAGGAAGTGCCTGTTCCAGTTCTGGGCCTCTGGAGGTTGTGCTTGCTGCCGGGAGCTGGAAGAAACCCAAAGAACTGAAGAAATCGATGCATCGCTCTTCTTGCTGCTGTTTTTCCGATTCAGCTCTGCTGTGCGAGAAGAATCTCCATGCATCGCCGCGCCACTACCGAAACCGACGCAGCGCCTGTCGCCGCTGGAAGATCCGACGCATTGAGGGATCGTAGCTGAAGAAACCGATGCAGCACTGCTCGACGCCTCTGCATTGATCGTTGACAAATCCTGGTTTTCCACACATCATACCTGTGCGGCAAGATTTCCCGGCGCATCACCCACGGACCAGAACCGTCTTGGATTCGATGCATCACTTCCCCCTACAGACTGGATTCGACGCATAACTTCTCCTGGGTGCAGCAGAACTGTTTCATCGCCTTCCCATGGTCTCAGGAACTGACGCATGTCTTTGTTTCCCGACGCTTCCAATCTCTGCGGCTGTTTGACCTTGTGAATTTTGACGCATCTACAGGTACTTTGTGAGAAATCACACATCCATAATTTTCTATAGACCCTGTTGCTTGAAACCTTTTTAACCCCTTGACCGCGATCGGAATTCCGCTCGTGTGCTGGACATTCCGATCGCGGGTGTGGTCGTGACGAGCTCAGCTCGTCATGCGCACAGCGCGACCGCTCAGCATGACGAGCTGAGCTCGTCACGGGCATCTAAGGGGTTAAAATCATATTCTTATTACATGTATGTTGGATTTTTGTTGTTTTGGTCTTGTTGAGTTTGGATAAAAATACTTTATTTTTCTAAACTGGTGTGGTGTCCATTTGTGGTGTTATCACTGTATTACTGTGTGTTTTGAGTACAAATACTTTTCACATTGCCTTTGGGATAAGTCTGTCTGGTCGTGCCAAGCTACCCTGGGGGTGAGCAGGGGTTATCTAAAGTGTGTATCCCCCTTACCCTAACTAGAAGCAAGGGTCCCTATTTGGACAAAGGTACCTACCTCTACCAACTAGAGACCCCCTTTTCTAACAGTACCCCAAACCAATGTTCATCCTACCCGACCACAAGACTTGTTGTCAATGGCGACAAGCTAGGAAATTCAATCCAATTTATGAAAGGAGATGCATGCTATCGCTACTGTTACGATCGCTACAAAGCCATTAAAATGTGCAGTAGATTCTCGGTGCCCGAGTACATCTCCAGACCCTTTACCGTTTTACCTGCTATATTTCGACCTCTATGGGAGCTGACACCTTCTGTACAGGCCTCTGACATTGTATGTTCTGCATAAAATGTGAAACGCCACTACCTTATATATACTGCAGTTCTACCACTTCAGAGCCGACCTGAACTAAAAATAGCATATGACAAAAAATGGGGTAAATGGGGTGGGGGAAGCAATGATTTAAAAGGAAAAACTGTATCATTTAGGGTGACAACAGAACAATAAATATTTACAAATATAAAAGAAGAGAAACCCTATTTACTCATACTAATAAAAAGAAATCATCACAAAAGATTACATTCGTAACTCAGTTCAATCCCACAAGCCACAAATTGAAGAAGGTTATCCTATCAAATTGATAGACATCAAAATTCTATGATAACTTAGAACTTCCTCTGTTCTCATTTAAAAGAGGAACAATCAGCAGAGACTATCTGGTTCGAGCTGAATGAGTTCTTACTGTCCGCAACACACATATTTCACAAGTATGGGGCATTGCTTCACTGACCGGACATTTCAAATATGGAACATCCAGCTTATGCATTTACACATTCAATAATAAGACCTTTACACATGCTAATGTACACTTCACACTTTCTTACCATGCTAATTGCAATTCTAACCTGGTCTATGCCATCTTGTGCCCATGCAATAAAATCTACATTGGTATGACAACTCAAAGCACACAATGTAGAATTCTTCAACTTTAGAGCAGAATACACTGGGGAACCTTCAATGCTCCCCTGGCAGAGCATTACCAGCAAGCCAAACACATGGATCTATGCATGAAACGGCAAGTCATTGAAAATGTAACATCAAATTGGCGAGATACAAACATATAAAGGACAATTCCCACAATAAATGATCCTCAACAGATTGGCTTGACTCAGCAAATATTGGACTGAATATCTCAGGTGAAACCACACAAACATTATCAACTTATATAAATGGAAGTTTTGCTTTGTATTAACTTATTATCGTGTTTTTGTCTTCTGTTGGTGTAATTATGTATACAATACTCTGGGTAGTCATCCTCTGGAACATTCTTACTTTTTTAGATTACACCAATGTACTACAAATTTGTACTCTTCCCAACCATGCACAATGTGACAGGCACCATAGGGTGCCCGCCTCAGGGTGCACTGTTTTCCCCAACCACTAATTTTTTCAATGGGAGCCTGTGTTCTCGTTCGGAACACAGACTCCCATTGAAGTCAAACTGAGTCCGAACGAACGATGTTGGGAAGCATCGTAATCGGTCGTCTGGACTCGCAGGACCCGATTCGTTCAGAAACTAGTCCGAGACCGATTTGTTCGGAACAGATTCCTAACGACATCGTAATCGGCCCCATAGTGTGTACTAATTAACTGGCTGGCCAGTCTTCCCGGACTCAGTTTACGATCATGCTGCTGTCGATGTTCCTTTTCCTGGACAGGTTTGTTCCCTCCTCACTGCGACCACATCTATTTGGACATTCAAAGCTTCCCAGGTTGAATTTTTAAGTAATAATTATTATTGCTATTTTATTGCTCAGTTTTGCCATTTTTTCAACGAACCACTATCCTGCCTGGATCTGGATCATGTTTTACTCACTCCCATGCCATGTACTCTTTCTTCTTCACATCCGGGTATGCCTGAAACAACATATTCCCAAGCCTGCCTTTAATTTAATTTTCCTATCCTTATTCTAGTTAGGTTCATCCCTGTGCCACACCCTTTGGATTCTTTTGCATATTTGTGCCTCTTTTGAGCTCCCAGAGATAAGCCTATCTTACTTATTCCTCACTTTTCCTTTCGAACTTCCTTTCACATCTGGGCGACTAATTTTACATTTTTCTTTTCTTTAGGTTTCTTTCATTTGACTGTCTTATGACCCTTTCCCAGTGATGGCCCTGGTGAAATAAACTGGCAGGGCTGAAACGTCGACAATTCCTCTACAATATGGACAGCTTAACTATTTCGATAATGTGCCCTGTGACCCATGTCTCTTGGATCCCGCAGTCTATTGTTCATTTCAAAGTTTCTTCTTTAACAAAAAAAAATGCAATTATTTCACACCTCACTTATCACAATAAGGACTGTGCTGTCACAATACGCTGTGTTTAGTTAAAACAATACATCACTATTGCAGACGCTTTTGCATTTCTCTATTAATCATTTCTTGTTTTGTTTGATTTATGGCCTACCTTTGTATTTGTAAATATGTATTTTTCTGTTGTCATACTAAATGATGCATTGTTTCTTTTTAAATAATCCTTCCTACCCCTTCTCAGAGTGAACCACTTTTTGGAGAAACTGAACTTAAAATAGGTCACTAGGCTGACACTAGACATGGAAAATATTAATAGCTGCCATTAAGTTCAGTATCTGTACAAACACACAGGCCCATGCCAATTTAGATATATGGATTCACCTTGGTATTTTTATATATATTTTGGTATTCGCAATCGAGAAATACCGCTGCGACCTAACGTGCCAAACCGCATAAAAACGTGTTCTTCTACTATTTATAATCAATGTAACTAACAGGTGGTACGATGAACCAATGTAATAGTACTCGATTTACCAACATCAGAAGGATTGAAGACTGAGTCTGCCTCGCAAGGACTCATATTTATGATCTTAAGGTTATTGACATCCTTCAGCCTGATGCAACTTTTTCCCCACATACACCAAACTTAATGAAACTCTAAAATCATAAACAGGCAAGAGTGGCAGCAATTAGCATAATATTTTCAGATTTTAGGTAGTTTGGGCTGAAACACATTTTAAAAGCGAGATTTAAATACCTACCTTGGATGTTAAGTCAAAGGAGTTTAATGTGGTATATTTTTTCAGACAGATTAGTTACATGAGCTCTGCTAGGCTCTATGTGGATCCATTTAGAAGAAGCAAATAGTGCTGCTGCGAGGTGTGCCTGTGCAAGCGTTCAATGGCTTTGCTTGAAAATGACAGGTCTAGATGCTGTAGCTCTTAGGGATTACAATGCCTCTGCTAGGAACCTATTGATGGGGTATTTTGTTCAGATTTTTCAGATTGAGGTGCTCCTTTCAGAAAAACTAGCAAGAGTACCCTGTGAAAGATCCTTTCTTCCCTGTCTGATGGGTTCACAAATGTCAAGGGCAGGACTAAAGGGCCAGTCCTTTACCCTAAAGTCTGTTGCAGATGAAATACGGGTAACCCAGACGATGACCTCTGGTAGTAGTGCCTGGATGCACAGAAGGAAAAAAACAATAGGCACGAAATCCTGCAAGGTGCTCCGTCCCCAGTTCTTGCAAGCCCGTCTGTTTTGAATATAGGTGAGGTCAAGAATGGAGCAAAGGTAGAACGAGAGCTGTAGCTGGCAGGACTGGAGCATGGGGGGAGCTGGTAGTACTGGAGCTGAGGTGGAGCTGGCAGGGCCTAGGCATAGCTGGGCAGATCAGGAACAAAGAATCGATCAGCAGAAGTGAGATAAAGTAGTTGTGACACCCAGGTACACTGATTCGAGCCACTTTATATACTGTACAGTAACCATCTGAAGGAGAGGGACTGGTTTCTCTACAAGACTCACAATACAGGAAAGGGCATGTATCAGAAAGAAACACTGGAATGATGTTCATGTTTGGTGGTCATCTTGGAATCGAGCCTGTGTTTGGTGGCCATCTTAGAATGGATTCTGTGTTTGGTGGCCATCTTAGAATGGATTCTGTGTTTGGTGGCCATCTTGAAATGGAGGTCCACTCAAGTTGAGTTGATCTGTAGCTTCAGCTTCACTTGCAGCCTGTTGCTGGCCCACAACCATAACACTGAGAGGTGAGGAATGGCATTGTTCTCCTGCAGTGGTGGTTTGGTATCTGTGTAGGAGTGAGGAGAAGGGTCCTGATTTGGAGATGCCTCCCATTCTCTTTGGAAAGTCCACGATGTTTGATCTTGCTTTTTAAATGAGTTCAAAAGAATTCCAGGAGCTATTTCAGAACAGGAATTACCCCCACACTACAGAAGATCTCTCTACCTGCTTTTATGAATAATACCTATCTAACTGCAGAGGAATACTACAGGATTTTTTTATATTTCTTGCCTCTATTTTTGCTCCAAGGAATTGTTCAATTGCAGTGAAAAACAGCATACTGGTTGCAATTCAAGGATACTGAGACCTGAGTTAAGATGCAGGCAAACATATTATGGAGGAATGCCTGCTGTCATCCTTTACCTTCAAATCCAGAGGGTACTGCGGGCCAGTCTCTGTTTTGCAGTTGTTAGACCTGGCCCTTTTGACAGGTTTATCCCCAGACTTTTTGCCTTTTGCCTCCTATTTTTCTGACCCTGTTTTCGTTGGCCACAGGATTCTGGGCACTTTACCACTGCTGACCAGTGCTAAAGTGCATATGCTCTCTGTATAAATTTTGATATGATTGGTTATCCATGATTGGCATATTTGACTTACTGGTAAGTCCCTAGTAAAGTGCACGGTGTGTGCCAGGGCCTGTAAATCAAATGCTACTAGTGGGCTTGCAGCACTGGTTGTGCCACCCACATGAGTAGCTCTGTAAATGTATCTCAGACCTACCACTGTGGTATCTGCGCACACAGTTGCGTACTGCCATGTTGTCCTGGCAAGTGCACCCACTTGCCAGGCCCAAACCTTCCCTTTCCTTACATGTAAGGCACCCCTAAGGTAGGCACAAGGTACCCCGATGGGCAGGGTGCAGCGTATGTGAAAGGTAGGACATGTACTAGTGTGCGTGACATGTCCTGATAGTGAAACTGTGTAATTCATTTTTCACTGTTGAAAGGCTATTTGTCCCATAGTCTTATCATTGGAGTTGCACTGTCACATTTTTACATGTGCAACGTGCAATAGGGACAAGATAGAAAAATAAACTTTAGACTCTCTGAACTCAGAATTTATTAACGCACCTTTTGGTGAAGGTGGTTTTTAAATCCTGTGTTTGAAAATGCCATTTTTAGAAAGTAGGCATTCTCTTACTTTACCATTCTGTGTGCCTCTGGCTGTTTGTGTATTCAGCGCCTGGTGTGGGAGTAACAGGAGCTGAGATGTGCATTCACTGTAGACAGTCACGGGGGGGTTGGGGTGTGCCCTGCCTTGACTGGGTGACTCATCACAGGCCTTAATAGACCTGGCCTGCATTTATAGTGGTGGGAGGAGTTGTGCTTACACCTGAATAGGCTGTGTCTCCTTTTGCTCAATGCTGTCTCCGCTCCCTGTTGTCATGCTGCACCAGTGAGGGCAGAACTAGTTGAGATGGGTTCAGAGACCCTTGCCACAAAAAGAACAAAGACATTTTGGGGTATAAGTATTACACCTAAAACCCCAAGACTTTAGATTACTTGCAGGAACAAGAGGGCCCCGCCAAGAAGAAGAGATGGAAAGCTGTAAGGAGGAGTACTGTCCCTTTGCTGTGTGCTGTGTGGGGTTGGCCTGCAGTTGCTGCTTCTGTCTATGGTGGAGGAAAAGGACTGACTCTTTTTGCCCTGCTGTGGTATCGTGCTTGTGAAGAATCTCCAAGGGCTTGTGTGTGCTGGCCTCCTGTTTAAAGTCTCAGGGATACAAAAGACTTCCAGAAGGACTGGACGGTTCTTCACTGTGTTCTTGTTCTTGCAATGAAAATCAGTAGAGGTGCTGGACTTCTGATCCCCAGCTGAGGAAGTGCTGAAGGAGTCACCAGCGCATGGTGAGCACTGTATTATTCACTTTTCTCATTTTTAAACCAAGAGCGTGCTGAGCACTTCATTATGAACCTGGGAGGAGTGCTTTCGGCTCTGCTCCCTGATCAGCGGGACTGTACTGAAGGGTTGCAGTACTGACTGCCTTTTCCGCAGAGTACTGTGAATATTGAGTAAGGCAACTGAAGCCGGAGCTCTGCTGGTGTGGCCCCGTGCTGCACAGAAATGTGATCATCTGGCATCAGCCCAGAAGGTTGCGCCACGAGAAAGCCACTTGGAGCGCCCCTTCCCCCTGCAGGTTGCTGCGGCAACCAGAAAAGCACCAGCAAAGTGAGAAAGTCCAGGGGGGAGCCTACCCCGCGTGGTTGCCAGAGGAGGAGGGGTCCAACCGCCACAGTAAGTTAGAGCCTTGCGGGCTCCCACCAGCCCCACCTGGAAGAGAACCGGGGCCTCTGGGCTCCAATCAGCTAGTCCCGCCCTCGGATTACCGGAGCAGGGCAGGCACCCTACAAACAGCCAAGGAGAAGTGGGCGCCGCTGCCGAGGCCTGCCAGCCATCCTGCACAGAGCTTCCCTGGGGCCAAGAGAGTGACCAAGGCGCCTGGGGAAGCCGCCACCTAGGTCCTGCCTATGTATCCCCCTTGTTGGGAACATCGAGGCCAGTAAGCCGAGCGGGGAAAGACACCCTCGACGGAGGTCTTGCTCGGCCTCCTTTGCCCCAGCGCAGTCCCGCCCAAGGCAGTACGTGGGCCAGCGGCCCGTCAGCCTTCCATCTCAGGCTCCCCTCGACCATATTGCTATGGAGGTCACCAAGTGAGTGTGCCTCCCCACTTTACCACACCTACCTGGGGGCATATATTCAAGCTCTGGCACGTCGGAGTGAATCCTCCACGGAGGTCCCGACTGCGAGTTGGTTTCAGGGAAACCCCTGGGAGTCCCATATTCCATGTAGGAGGGGAGCAGATGCTTCTGCGCCAATGTGGGGGAAGCAAAGTAGCATAGCAAGAGTAGTTGGAGTGCAGGGACGCTGCACCCTACGCATTTATGGTACTATATGGTACTTCATGTACAGTGAAATTTGGTGATTTGTGCTGCATCTAACTACTGCATTTTCAGGCCCTAATGTTATGATTTGTCTTGCCAGGGCCCCAAGTATTATGTGCAGGAACTGCGTGTTATGCAGGACTGATGTCTTCATATTGTTGGCATGACGTGTGCAACTTACAGGTATTGCCTTAGTGCACTACATGTATTATGATAATTGCCTTATGGCAAAGTGATGATGGTTCATGATTTATGCATTCTTATGAACAGTGCCTAGTGGCACAGTAATTCATGTAATTGCGGTCGTATGTGCTTTATATGCATCTTTGTGACAAGTGCCTAGTGGCGCAGTGATTTATGTGATGTGATCTGATGTGCTTTACATGCTACAAACTGATTTATGGTCTAATGTGTTTTATGTACAATACAAAGGATATTTTTGATATAACCTTGTGTGGAGTCAATTTTTGTGGGGTGCCTAGTGTTTCACTAGTATGTGTGTGTGTTGTGCAAACGCTTTACACATTGCCTCTGGGATAAGCCTGACTGCTCTGCCAAGCTACCAAGGGGGTGAGCAGGGGTTATCTTGGGCGTGTAACCCCCTTACCCTGACTAGAGTGGTGGGTTCTGCCAGGCTCAAGTGTATGCCCTAGCCAACCAGAAACCCCATTTCTAATAGCAGTTAATTGGAAACAATTCTGAGTGGATAGAAACCAATTTTGTGAAGATGAGTGGCCTGCTGTGAACTGCTGAACGACCCAATACCTGAAGTTCAGAGCAGTGGTTTACAAACGTTTCATCCAGAGGGCAAATTTTCTGTTAACACAATGGGGTGATAATTTTGTCGGCGTAGGAGATAATGTTGAGGTCGTGCTGTCTGGCGATGCGTGCGAGCGGGGCCATGTAGATGTTGAACAGTGTTGGGCTGAGGGACGATCCCTGGGGTACGCCGCAGATGATCTCGGAGGCTTCGGATCGGAAAGGTGGGAGGCGGACTCTCTGGGTTCTGCCGTCGAGGAAGGAGGTGGTCCATTCCAGGGCCTTGTCTCGGATCCCTGCGTTGTGGAGGCGTGCGCGTAGAGTGCGGTGGCAGACAGTGTCGAAGGCGGCGGAGAGGTCCAGCAGGATGAGGGCTGCGGTCTCACCATTGTCCAGCAGGATCCTGATGTCGTCGGTGGCGGCGATGAGGGCAGTCTCAGTGCTGTGGCTGCTGCGGAACCCTGATTGGGATGGGTCCAGGTTGCTGTTTTCTTCGAGGTATCGGGTTAGCTGTTTGTTGACGATCTTCTCGATGACCTTGGCTGGGAACGGGAGCAGAGAGATGGGCCGGAAGTTCTTGAGGTCTCTCGGGTCCGCTTTGGGTTTTTTGAGTAGGGCGTTGATCTCTGCGTGTTTCCAGCTCTCTGGGAAGGTCGCGGTCTCGAAGGAGAGATTGATGATGTTGCACAGGTGGGGTGCGATGGAGCTGCTGGCTTTGTTGAAGATGTGGTGCGGGAAAGGGTCTGACGGGGAGCCGGAGTGTATTGTGCTCATGGTCTTGATGGTGTCCTCGATGTTCACGCTGGCCCAGGCTGGAAGGGGGTCGTGGTCGATGGTGTGTGGCGGGTCTGGTGCATCGATCTTAGTTGGGGCTGTCTGGGTGTTGAAGCTGTCGTGGATGTCGGCGATCTTGCGGTGAAAGAAGGTGGCGAGGGAATCGCACAGGGGTTGCGACGGCGGGATGTCGTTGGTGTTGGAGCTGGGATTGGAGAGTTCCTTCACGATGTTGAAAAGCTCCTTGCTGTTGTGTGCGTTGTTGTCGAGGCGGTCTTTGAAGGAGATTCTCTTGGCGGACCTGATGAGGTGGTGGTGGTTACGGATGGCGTCTTTGTGGGCTGTGTGGCTGTCCGGTGTCTTATCACTGTGCCATTTCTTCTCTAGTTTCCGGCAGGTACGCTTGGAAGCTAGGAGTTCCGAGAGTGAACCAGCTGGCTCTTTTGGTGGTGTCGCTGTAGGTGAGCTTTTTCAGCGGGGCGAGGGTGTTGGCACAGTCGTCCATCCATCGTCTGAGGTTGCAGGCAGCGTCGTCGGTATTGGATGGGTCGGAGGGAGGGCTGAGAGCGAGGGTTGCCCGAAGTTGGTCTTCGGTGACTTTGCTCCAGCAGCGGCGTGGGATCTGTTGGGTGCGGTGGTGTGTGGTGGGTTTCTAGAAGGTGAAATGGATGCAGCGGTGGTCGGTCCAGAGGAGTTCCGTGGTGTGGCTGAAGGAGACGTGGGAGCTTGAGGAGAAGATGGGGTCAAGCGTGTGGCCGGCGGAGTGGGTCGGTGTTGTGACGCTTCTGGTACCACAGCCTGGGTACAATGGGAATGAGGAAGTGAAAAAGTTTACAAAACATTTACCGCCCATTTATATAGAAATGTGCCTTAACGTGAACATAAAAATGTGTAATGAAATAGACATTAGGAAAATGTGCCTTTATTAAATGTGCAAAAGAGAAAATTCTGCCCATTTCTGCAGAAAGCTCTCATTTCTATTGTTCTTGCACTGCTAGGCATCACCAGTCTTTTATTCTCCTGTATCCCTTTAAGAATATAAATGTTTTACGCAAAAGATGATTTAACGCTATAACTGAACTATATAACCAGACCTCTTTGTGAAATGTGCTGTTTCCTGAAAACTGTATTTCTCTTTCTCTCATATGATATGATTTCACTGTATTTAGATTGCTTCCTCTGCCACATATGCATAATGAACAAGCGTAATAATGAAAGAAAATGCTTGCTGTAGCTTAAATTATGTGATCTAACCAGGACATACTAGATTTTAATGTTTCATTTCATAGAACAGCTCATTGTTACATGATTGGACACTAAGTAGCTAATAGAGTAGGATTCTGAAAAGGTTCTCATGAGAACCTTCAAAGATGTACCTTTTTGTAATAAGCAGTAGCCACATCTTCCTGTATTGGACGTTGTTGACATATTCGCCTGCTTTTGCATCATGTTTAGTGGCTTTTCTATATAGTACGTGTTCCTAGCTAGGGAGTCAAGGAATTCTATGCAGCTACCTAGCCTTGCCCCTTAGGACTTTATGGTGCTAGCTTGAATTACCCTAAGCTATTGCTAACAGTGATTTTCTTTGATTATCCTAGGTGTACTTGAGGAGACTTTCTATCCCTGTGTCAATCATAGCTACTGCTGTAGTTCTTTCCTTCTACCTGTTCTTAACAGTTGCTACTGCAGCTGTTTTGAGAACTAGGCTGAGTCTCTGGAATTACCATTTATGGGGAGTTCTACTATTCTTAGTTATCTGACTTTGCTCCAGAATTTCCTTCCTTTTTTTCCAAAGGGAACTCTTTACGGGTTCTCGTTAGAATAGGATAGGTCCTTTAGATTAGAATAGGGACTAAAATTCTGAATGGAACACACTTCTTCTATCAAACCTATATTCGAACATTTCTGTAATTGGATCTATTTTGACTAATCTGAATAAAAGAACAAAAATACCAACTAATCTCTTATAGAGAAAATAAACTTTTAAAACTTCACCAAACCTCTCTTTGGGGCAGATGTACGACCGTTTTTTGCGGTCGAAAACGGGAATTCGGCCCGCTTGCAACTGCAAAATTGGTCTGCCCCATGTACAAACAATATTTTGCGAGTCGCTAACCTATTAGCGACTCGCAAAATATGGTTTGCGACTCGCTATTAGGAAGGGGCGTGCCAAGGGCCTCCCTTCCTAATAGCGAGCTCGACTGCAATGTATGATTGTTTTGCGACCGCATTTGCGATCGCAAAACACTCGCAGTTTACCACCCCTTCCCATTTGAAAATGGGTGTGAGAATATTTTTAAGAGCAGGCAGTGGTCCCAAGGACCACTGCCTGCCCTTAAAAAATTTAACTGAAAAGTTTCATTTTTCTTTTTAAATGCAGCCCATTTTCCTTTAAGGAAAATGGGCTGCATTTAAAAAAAACTGCTTTATTAAAAAAGCAGTCACAGACATGGTGGTCTGCTGACCCCAGCAGGTCACCATCCCTTTAAGTGCTAGCCATTCCCAATGGGGTCACAAATTGCGACTGCCTCATAAATATTAATGAGACATGCAATTTAAAACCCCATTGGGAATCGCAAACAGTGTTGAGACACTGTTGTACATTCACTTTTGCGATCCGCAAATTGCGAATCACAATTCGACGCAATTTGCGACTCGCAAATGTGAATGTTCGTACATCTGGCCCTTTATTTGCTAAACCTCAAAAGCAAATAATGATGACCATTTTGTGTGATGCCCCATTCTAATATGGTGGCAAAGATTCATCGACTTAGGAAGGCATGGAAATTCCAGGTTCTCTAAGTAAGTTTTAAGGTGACATTACTTGTGAAAATGTTTATACAATTTCTGCGCTTGGAGGAAGAACCACAATTGACTGGTAAAACCGAAAGTCAGCTGTGGGCTGAGCTCTAGAAAGAAACCCACACTACATTTTATGTATAATAGGACCGGCTGACTGGAGACTTGTCCTGAAGATTTTGTGAAGATAGGAAAAAAGCCCTGTCTATGTAATTTATTAAATTTTTGAACCAGGAACATCCATCATTGAAATGGAGTGTGAATTGATATTGAAGCAATTGAGCTTGCATTGAGCCATGATCACTAAAAGGCCTTTGCCCACTCACTGTTTTGATAATCTGGAAATGCACTGACAGAGTTATGCCACAAAGTTAAGGTAATTTTAGATGGACTTCATCAGGCATTGATTGTGACTGTGTCATAATAGAGAATCTACAGCACCTGAAAAATGTCAAAGCACTGTAGCTCTGACCAAAGCAGCTGCATGCTTTTGAAAGACAGTCCTGTTTGTCACTTTTCATGTTCACAGCTTTGCAAATGGATATCTATGGCTGACAGAAAGTTTCCTTAACACGTACACAACATATACAGCCATCAGGCCCTACAGAAAAGTTTATCTGCATATCTTTTTTTCTACGTTGACTGCATCTCTTGAAGACATGGAAATGTTATAAAAATGTGAACAATCAGATTTAATGTAACAGTATTTCTCCATATTTCCATGACATTATTTTTCTTTACCTATACATTTTGATTCCTTTCTTCATTTTTCTTTACATAGTTGGAAATCTTACTCTTTATATGTAGGCCGGAGCGAAATGTGTGTAATTTCCTTTAATGAAATTAAGCAAAATACCCCAAAAATTTACTACATTACGCATTAATATGCAAAATGTTAACTTCGGCATTTTCCACTCTTTTATTCTGAAATGCATCCTCACATCAACTTTTTGACAAGGAGGCATTTGTCCTAAGAAATAGTGCAAAATTGCATGTGATGTGAAGAAGAGGCACTTGTGTTTGGTTCCTTTGTGTTCTACCCATGCTCTTGCAATAGGAGTTTTACCCAAAGTCTCAATTACATGATTTGGCATATCTCAGGTATTTTGTTTAACAATCGATAGGTGAAATGCCGGAAATTACAAACGATTAACCAGGCATAAATGAATTTCTGGTCTTTTTGTCCTTGTTAAATTCCAGTAGGTTTGACCTGTAGAAATTTAATGAAGGGTGAAATCTTTATTGCACCTGGTAATTACTGGGTGCTATAAGCCACAACACTTGCAATTACCATCCCTGCTCAAACAGATGCTTGCCCAGGGATCTCAATTTAACAGGCCATTTCTAATCTAGCTTTTTGTTTATTGAAATTAAAGCAAGATGACACTATCATACAGACAAAATTGTATAGATTGTAAGAGATATTACAGTTTATAACAAGCAGCTTAAAAAAAGCATAGCATTTTGGTCACTGTGAAGCCAATTTCTATGACAGAATGCTACTTTTAAAGTTAATTTTCAAAAAGGGCCCACCTACATTGAGACAGACCCAAGAAACAAGGATACCTTAAATTGACGTTTTTGGGTTGAATGTGGATGCATTAGAATTGATTTAAGGGGCTTACGAGGAAAGTACAGGTGTTTACATCCACCAATTGCTTACCATTGGTCGGTTTTATTCTCACTCTCATTTGCTTGCTTTTTATTTAATGACTTACTTTCTCCCTGCTTTATCCCTCATGCTGTTGCTTTTCACCTCCCCTACCCATTTCGCATTGTGTTCCACCCAGACCCTTCATGTTTAATTCCCGCCCCCACATGCTCCCTTTTGCTTTCTCCTCACAAGCTTGGTCCATATATTATATATCAATGATGTCAGTTGAGATGGCATCAATGATTTCATAAATAAATGTCATAGAACATGTCATGAGTAATGTAATATGTGAGGTCATAAGCAGTGCATGGGTGGGGCACAAGTCATAGTTAGCTCTGCTAACTATAACTGGTGAATTTCTGTTTTTATTTGTTCAAAATGATAATGTTGTGACTGACATATTTACCTAACTGAACTTGACTTTGACCTTTGGTCTTTTCAGTGAATTTCTAAGGTTTTTTTTTTAACAAAAACAAATCTTTTTATCACACTTAACTATAATGTTACTTTAACCTTTGGTTTATTAAGTGAATTTGTAAGGTTTTATTTAAACAAAATTAGATATTTTTCATCACAGCTAACTATAACGTTACTTTAACCGTTGTTTTTGTCAATTCATTTCTAGGGTTTTATTACCATACAAAAAGGCAACCACTGACGTGCTAGGCCTGCAGCTAAGCCCTACGGCAACCCCCTCCCCACACAGGCAGACAACCCCACACTGAACATGGCCTGTGGTCACACGCAGCATGGGGTTGGCCGCAGGCCGGGCTTGCAGCCACCCACATGCAGCCAACCCCACGCCGTGCACAGCCTTTGGTCATGCGTGGTGTGTGCTTAGATGCATGGCCTGTCTTGCAGCACAGCCTTTGGGGTGCTCAGCGTAGGGTTGGCCTTTGGTCCCGGGTAAGCCCATCATCTGGGGCCAAAACATATATATCAAGGGGCCCATAATTAGCCCGGGGACCCCATCCAATGTGGCGATCCAATAAAAGCCTTTTAAAGGCCCCATGGACCCCTGTCCTGGACCAAATACAATTAAACAGGGGAGGAGGGTTTTGGAGCCCACCTCCCGGGTATTACGAGGCCCTGGGGACTCCATCCCACTTTGAGCTAAATAAAATAAAAAAGGGGGAAAAGCAAGACCTCATCCCCGAGCCTGGGAGGGGGGGTGCACAGCCCCTTTTTCTTTAAAGCATATGCAAAAGGGGGGTGTATTGCCCATTTTGGGCCCCATGGACCCCATCCCTCAGGGCCCAGTCTATTTAATAGAGGGAGAGAGTGCACAGCACCCCTCCTCAAGCTGTTTTTATCCCAAGGGACTCCATCTCCTAGGGCCCAATAACTTGATTAAGGGGAGGGGTTGTTGGGCCCAACTATGAGCCATATTTGGCCCCGGATACCCCATCCCACGTGACCCAATGTGTTTAATAAGGGGAGGGGGCCACATGGCCCCCCTCCATGAGTCTTACTAGGCCCCTGGTACACCATACCCAGGGCCAAATATAATAAAAAATGGGGAGGCAGGTCCTGCACGGCACTCCCCTAGCCTTCTCGGCCCCAGGGACCCCATCCCCTGGGGCCAAAGCATATTAAAAAGAGGAGGAGGGGAACTTGGCCTCCCTCCTCAAATCTTCTTGGGCCTGGGGAACCCACCCCCTAGTGCCAAATGCAATAAAAAGGGGAGGGAAGCCATGTGACCCATCCCTGAGACTCAGGCATTGGGGACCCCACTCGCCAGGGCTGTATTTATTTTAATGAGGAGGAAAACAGAGTGGCCCCCCTCCTTGAGCCTCAATAGGCCCTGGGCCCCCATCCCCCAGGGTCATATTTTTTAAAGGAGAGGCATCCAAATGGCTTTGCCCTGAGCCTATTATGGCTCCGGGGAGCCCATTCCCCAGGGCCTGCCTGCAATATAGGGTGGTGCTTCTGTGCCCACCCGGGGCACACACAAACAAAATGTTGGGGCTGCGGGGAAAGCCCCACGGCCCCCGCAGCTCCAGCCAGCTCCCCGCATGGTGCGGGAGGTGGCATTACTCCCACCCGGAGGAAGCAGCTATTAATGCTGCTCCCTCTGGGCGGGAGCAATATATTGTTCTGCTTCCCTGCCCAAATAAGTGCAGGCAAGGAAACAGATCACAAGTCTGTGCCCAGCCAGCAGGAGCATTTTTAAAGCTCCTGCTCACTAGGAGCAGACTTTGTGATTGCTCCCGTTTGGCGGGAGATTTGAAAATGCTCCCGCCAGACATGAGCAAACACATTTCCCTGCCCACAGTAGTGCAGGCAGGGAAACCTCTGAGTCCAGGAGGTGGGCTCCCGGGACACAACAAATGAGCCAGCCCCTGGGGATGGGGTCACTTGGACTATGTTCATGGAGGTGGGGCCACACTCTCTTTTCTTTTAAGTGCCAGCCCTGGGGCCCCCAAGACCTTTTTTAGGCTCAGGTAGGTTGGCCGCACGGACATCCTCCCCTGATTAAACACAATGGGCCCCGGAGGATGGGGTCCCCAGGCCGAATATGGCTCGGGGAGCTGCCTTTCCTCAATCAAGATATTGGGCCCTGTGGGATGGGGACCCCGGGGCCGAAAATGGCTCCGGTAGGTGATCTGAGTATCCCACTTTCTTTATTATATACATTGGGCCACAGGGATGGGGTCATTGGGGCTGAAAATAGCTCAGGAATTGGGACCATGCCCCCGCACCACTTTAAAAATAGAACCAGCCCCTGGGAGTGGGATCCCCGGGGACAAAAATGGGCAAGGGGAGTTGAGCCCTACTCACATCCCCTCCCCATATACTTTAAAAAATGGTGTCTGCCATTTTTTATTTTTTTTTACTGCTAAACTGTGGGAGCCCTGTACGTTTGTGGCAAAAAACAATATATTTTTTCAACATTGGCCCCTACCCTGCCCCCTTATATTATTTTTTTAAAGTTCAGGACAGGGGAATAAGTCCCCGAGTCCTGTAACAGCTACCAGCAACATTTCTGGCAGGTATCCAATCAGAGCGCTCACTACTGCTGGAGTGTGACTCCTGCGGAAGCGAGATAGCCCAAAAAAGCTCCCTCTGCCAATCAGAATGCTCTATTTTTAAACTAAAGCTCCCAAGAGACTCTTGCAAACCTCTTGTGGACCCAACCATCCAGATATACAAATATTTTTAAACATTAATTTCTCAAAAAATACTGAATTGGTTTACACCAAATTACAAAAAGAAGGATCTGTGGACCATAATCTAGCTTCCTGCCAAATTTGGTGTAATTCAATTCAGCAGTTTTTTGCCCTAGTGTTTCTTAAAGAAGTCTAAGGAAAATGCATGGGGTTTTTGTGTTTTGTGATCCCTCTCTTTCTTGGCCCCTGCTTGACAGATCACCCTGAAACTTTCCATGAACAAACTAGGGAAATAAGAGCACGTTTTTGAAAGTTTTGTGGAGATTCGTAAAACAGTGCCAAAGGTATTAGAAACCCAAAAAACGCATTTCCTTTGGAAATGCTGAGCTAACTATAACTACCCAGTGTCGACCGCCACTTGGTATTATATATATATAAAATATATATATAATATTTTGGAGGGCCAAGCAGTAAATTGCTTTCACACTATTTAAATGTAATTTTTTGTTTAAATTACCGATCCATCTCAGACTGGTAAATTTAAGAAAAAGTGCTGGCTGTGTAATTTCATAGCCAAGCCAAGGATGCATGGTGATTGTTTGCCCTGACCCCCAAACATTTTGCCTTTACTCCCTCACTATATGGAACTCATGTTTGTTGGCATTGGGATTCTGTGGAATTTACCCTTGCTAACCGCTACTAAAGTTCTTGTGCTTGCTCCTTAAAACATGATAAAACTAGCCTATACCTAATTGGCACATTTATTTTACTTGTAAGTCCTTAGTAAATGGTACCACCTGCACCCAGGGCCTGTAACTCAAATGGTACTAGTAAGCAGCAGCACTCCTTCTGCCACCCACTAAAGTAGCACTGTAAACATGTCTCAGGCCTCTCATTGCAGCCTGTTGTACAGTTTACACTAACACAAATCTTTGCCAGGCCTAAACCTTCCTTATTAATATGTATAAGTCACCCCGAAGGTAGGCCCTAAAAGCTCATTTTTCAGGATGTATGGTAGTTAAAAAGTAGGACATGTGTGTTTAAGTTTTACATGTCCTGATGGTGATAATTTCAAAAATTAGTTTTTCACTGTTACTAGGCCCCTCTCTCCCCTTGGCTATGACTGGTTGCCTTATTACATTTAATAAGTGATAACTTCAGATTGGGAGCAGGTAGAGATATTCTGTTTACACTCAAATGAATTGTAATTTAAAAACCTCTTTAGTAGTATAGGTGGATGTTAGGTTACTATTTTAAAAATGTCACTTTCAGAAAATTAAGAAAAAAGAGGGGTAAGGCCCTAACAGGACAGAAACCAGGAAGGGCCGTATTCAATAAGTACAAAGGGGGGGGGGGACCTGGTATACTGATTAATTCATGCAATTTCCTTACTGCAGCAATCACACTATATTCTTTTGGGTGATTAGGTCATTTATTTAACCTTTCTTTTTAAAAAAAAACTTTTTATCTTTTTAGAATAGGACTTTACATCCTTCCAGTCGAACACATATCAAAAGACAATTCCACTATTTACAAACATTTACATATTTTTACAACATTTACCACAATATACATTACAAACATTTATCACAAACAGGAATATATTACATAAACCAATGTATCATTTATAATCTGATCAATACAAATCAATTCTTTGCGACTAATAGATACAGATTGATTCTCAAAGCATGAGAACACGATTTCATTCAGTGTTCATCAGTATCTCTTCAGTATTGGTCTTAATGCCTGTTACTGTAATTGCCGACGCGTTTCAAGCCCCAGGGGACCTCCGGGGGCTCTCATCAGGGCTTCTTAATTATAACACATTGGTGCAATCTACAAAACAAAAAACGAATATATCACTCTCCTACTCCTTCAGCCTTGCTCTATTTACTCCTGTCTCCTGATTGTATAACATCACTGTACCTGCTCATGTTGAGTTTTCATCAACCTGGCTGCTGTTTGAATTATGGGGGAACCGACTGTGTTGAACCTATTCAAACAAAAGTCCCTTTAGACCTTCCATTTCTACCATTCCTATTTTGTATTCGTAAAGTAGTCCGGTGCAACCTACCTCAATTTTATAAGAACGGCTTTTCAAATGGTCAATAACTTGCACACCACCTGTCGCATGTGTGGGCCAATCTAAAAGCAAAAACGGGAGCATTTCATGAGACGTTTACTCTACTAACTCAATTGTTACCCTGTATGCCATCTCAGTGACCCTGGCGAATCGGCGTACTTGTCTCGTTCTGTACATCCGTATTTTCGGCCCCTCTTTGAGACGATAATATTTATCGCACTGTCTCCGTCCCTCTAAGACAAAAGATAACGCTGGTCTTTAGACCGGTGGTTATGTTTTCATGCATACGAGATTCATCGTAAATTTTAAAAAAAATAGCTGCGTACCTTACCGGTACTCCGTAATTTTGCTGCTCCGATCCCAATCTGCAACAAATTGCTGGGGCCAAGTTTATCTAGTTATAGAAACAACAACAAGCGGAAGACGCGGGGTCAGCTTAATGCTTTTCATAGCTAGCCCCTTATCTGGAAATCTGTTTTCAACCCATCTCCACTTACTTTCAATCGGCAACGGTTCTCTCCCAACAGCGCGACCTCGTTTGTAAGCAGCAGGGGCACTTCCTGGTCGAGCTTCCTATATACTTGAAATGACTGGGGCTTCTGGGAGATGTAGTTTTACCAATTTATCTCCTTACATCAACGTGTTCTCATACCCGTGACAGCTCAGACATTTCATTCAGCCCTGTGAGAACACTATTAAACTTCAATATTAAATAAGCTTCCTTTGCCAGAAGCACTGAGTCAACATCTAGCATTCTTTTGGATAAATTAAGCGACACCAAAACTGTCCACTTAAAATCTCTTTCTGTATGTGCAGCTTTCATAAAGTGGTCTACCATAGGGGCAGTGACCACTTTCTTTTTGATTCTTGATCTGTGCTGTGTAATTCTTTGATTGATTTGTTGGTTTGTTTTCCCTATATAGATTTTTCCACAGGGACAAATTACAGGATAAACTACATTTTTTGATTTACAATTCGTGAACATGGGGTGTTTCCATTTGACATCCTGGTGCACAAACTCCGTCCCCTCAATAGTAGAGTCACATGCGGCGCAATTTCCACATTTGTGGTGACCCTCCACAGGTTTCATATGCCACTGCGTTCGCAAGGAATTTTTCGGTTCTGTTTGGAAAATGTCTGCTCTAACAATTTCTTGGCCGATGCTTCTATTTTTCTTCATTGCAAACAACGGCCGCGGAAATGGGCATTCCAAATTTTTTAATAAATGGCAATTACGCAACACAATTTGTCTGAATTTGTTTGTATCTGGCCCAAAGGTGGAGACACACACCAATCGTTCTAATTGTGGTTTTTCTTTCTTCTGTAACAAAATTTCACGGGGCGTATACCAAGCACGCTTCATTGTGTGTTTTAGCATTTTTTTGGGGTAGCCTCTTTTTTTCATCTGCTCACAGAAGTCACCAGCATAATACTCAAAATCACTTTTAGCAGAACAGTTCCTGCGGATTCGTAGTAGCTGGCCGTATGGGAGATTGTCTTTCAAACCTTTTGGGTGTGAACTACTGTGCTGCAAAATTGTGTTCTTGAACCCCCTCCCCCCCTTTGTACTTACTTTCAGAAAATTGGCATTTTCTTGTACCAACCAATTGTGCTTTTCTGCCATTGTTCTGGGTCACATGAGTCTGAATGGCTATGTTCGTGTATGCTTCCAGACAGTGAGACAAAGGAAACCTAGGTGTGAGGGGAAAGGGTCTTCCTAACAGGATGGCTGGGGAGGAGCTGCCTCCTGTCCTGGTTACATTTCAAAGGGGTCTGACTGCAGCACACACAAAGTAATGTCACACCAGGCCTGCCCTGCTTTTTGTCACCCTAGGGAGTTTGAAGTCAGGATCAGGGGAATGAGAAGAACTGAGTAGAACCAGTTTTGAGGGTAGGTTAGTGATAAACACAAAGGCTGGGACCCTCAGAACCACTCTTCAGAACACTCCTGGACATGTGAGAGATTCAGAAGAAGAAATGCCCTGCTGACAGTGGGACTGCCATGCTGCTTGAAGGCCTGCCTTGCTGTCTGAAGAAGGAAGATTGGACCTGCTTAACTTGATCCTAGGCTCCACAGAAGCGACTCCAAGGGGCAATTGGCAGTCCTCCTGTTTTAGCTACACGGACACAACAAGCATTCCAAGGCCTTCCTGCAACTGCCCAGCTGACGAGCACCAACTGGACCTGTCTGAGCCCTGCTGGTGGCTTGTGATGGAGTGAAGCCTGACACCCAAGAAGTGTCCTCTAGGTCATGGACTGATGGATGAAGTCAGAGTGTACTCCTCCCACCACACCTGAAGGTTTTACTGGAACTGATGCACAGCGCAACCCAACGCAGGACCTCGCATCGCAGAACCTCACAGCTCCTGATCAGGGGCTCTACTGGAAGCAACACAGTGAGATGCACAACGACGCAAGTCCTCTCATCGCAGCACCTTGCAACTTCTGTCCAGTGGCTTAACCAGGAATGGTTGCATCGTGGCAAAGACCTACACAGGACCTTGCATCTCAATGTCAAGAACACAAAGGTACAACTCCTAGTGCACTGAACTGGGTCCTGTTCCCGGCCCATGCTCCATCATGGTCAGCCTGAACTAGTGAATTTTTCCCATTCCAGCATGACCAGATACCTGCAGATGGCACTTTCAGCTGCTTGGTGCTAATTTCTAAATTGGTTTGGGATTTTTCTTGTGTTGTGTTTTTAATCTATTACTGCTTGTGTGCCACACAACTACTCTTAACATTGCCTCTAAGTTAATCCTGACTGCTTTGTGCCAAGCTACCAGAGGGTTAAACACAGGTTAATTTAATGACTTTCATGGTTCACCCTGACAAGGATTGTGTTTAATATGTTAGTGGTGCTTCCAGCCCTCTCAAATAATAACCCGATTTCTTACAGTAATTCATGGATAAGCTTACAAATTGACGTGGCCTGCTGCATCACCACAACTTACTTTTGGCCATGCTGCACAGCATCTTGTCAATGCTCTCCAGCATCATCAGAAGGCAATATGTCTCAAAGATGAGATCTCTTGGCTTTGCAATGCTTGTTTTCAACAGTGCTTAATTGCAGACTATGTACAATTTTGATTTGGGATAACAGCAGTCTTTGAAAAAATAACATGTTTCACCAAGTGGCACACCTGATTAGTTGTGCCTGGTAAAACTTTCCAGTACTATTTTGACTTTTTGGAATATAGGAAAATCCTATATCTGCACCCATAAGTAATGGTACCTGTATTAGTGCAGATTGACCTGTCCCTTTGTGAATCAAAACTCATCTTTCTATTAAAAAAAATGCTTTTCTGTAAAAAAAAAAAAAAAGTATACTGTCACAATGCTCCTGCTAAAATTTGTGGTGAAATTGGATTGATCGCTTCATTTAAGTCTCTCTTGATTTAGCTAATTCCTTTCCCTCAATGTGAGGACAGAATCCTCAGCAAGAGCAGCAAAGGCAATGCACCCTCTTCAGCCATTGCTATTGGTTTATATAGCAGAGGCGTCATATTATCAGTCATGAAATAGTATAAGATACTTTAAAGCTTCTGCCTTGAACGACTGTGATGTGCATCACAGCACTCAAAATCATTCCAAAATGTGGGTGCCCCATTGCCTGTGTTAACCATTCCAAAACCCTAAGTTAATAGCACAAATCACATGATATGACATATTTTGATGATGACAGTGAAAAGATGGCTCAGGATATATTTTGTGCATCTTCTAATATTTCCAACAATGATCAGACTCAAAAAGGGTCTATTGCCGAGTGTTGCAATTGGGTCCCACCCATTCAGTACGCCCAGATTTTTTGCTTTCTTGATCACCTGGTTTTGGACTTTTTACAGTGGGTGAGTCTCACTATGTGTCTCACCCATGGTAATCACATGGCAAATGGACTGCGTGTGTTTACTGCCAGTGTATGCTTTTAAGATAAGGTCTCTGTGACGCTACAAGATTAAGAGGCACTTGGCTGGTTACACGTGTACACACGTGTGTGCATACATGTGCAGGAGGTGCATGGGAGACTACTGTCATGAGCAGCCCAGTAAATGCACACAGGTAGCTTGGTGCAATGGGATCTCTGCAGGATTAGATACTGACCTGGGCTAGGCCTTATAATGTAAGTGTACACTAATAGGGAAAGTCAGTGTGGTTTAATGGTTTCTCTGTAGTACTTTATTATACACATAGGAAGAGAACTGCCTAAGATTTCAGTTTCGCCTCCCATGAGCCTTTAGAGACCATTGACGTATTAAATTGGAGCTGTGCGAGAAAATCAATTCTGCAATTTCTAAAATGATATCTGTACACTTTATGGTCATCCAGAATTATCATATTACTCTGGTTCAGCTCAGGATCACAACTCAGGCCTTTTGTCACTCTGCTGTGCCCAGTTAATTAGATTTCTCTCCAGCAGCAGGATCAAAAGCCTCCATACACAAAGGGAGCAATTAACAGTACTTCACCCTGCTGCTGAGGAGGAAAGGGGTGGAGAGGAATGATCTGCATCAATCAATCAGCTGCCACACTGTACTAGGGCTGAGCCTGCCCAAGCCCACTGAACAAAGAAGGGAGCCAAGACAACTGGAGCCAAACCAAGAGTGGGCTCTCTTTGAACTTTTGATGTGTAAGACATTGACAGTGATGTCAGCAAGAAGCGGAGCTGAGACCCCAGGAGCAGATGTGGCCAGTGACTCCTGGATGACGCTATCTTGAACTGTCCCGTTTTTACTTTTTCGTGAAGGTCATTTCACTCAATAAACATGACTTCTAAATCTTTCATACATTGATTCAATCACATTTCAAACTTTCGATTTCTTAATAAACCCGTAAAACAATTGGGGTTTGAAACACGTAGACCATTACCATTGGGAGATCCTTGCACAACGCACATCAATATGGAGGACTTAAATTAAGTTTTAGCAAATAAGCAATTTTTTCAAGCCCATATTAGAGAAGCCTGGACCCTTGTTGTCTTGTTGTCCTTTTACGTTCAGGAGCCAGATCCCAAGAGGAGTGATTGAAAATACATCACCATTTCTAATTGGAAGCTTTGGGAGATATAAAGTTTTTCTCCCTGACGAAGGTGGTTGGAATAATTTAATCCACCAAAACGCGTCGCGCTGCTGCAACAAATGCACTAAATCAAATTCATCTTGGTCAAAAAAGGAACTGTACACAATGATGTTTTGACCATGGAATTGTTGTTGAATTAGTGCCATAAATGACAAAACTTTAATGTCTACCATATTCTCCCATACTAAACTTTATATGCATGGTTATATGATTCTGTGTATGTGATTTTCCATATTGGAAGTCAGTCTACAGTGCTATATCTGATGTGGTTTTATCTTATGTATTTTTATATGTCTTTTTTAATTGGAATTTATTTAATAAAACATTTGTATATTGGCTTTGGTGAACTAGTGACATTGCCTGGTGACAGTGGTATGCTTGGTATGATTGTGGTACAAGTCACTGATAGTGTGTTTGCATACAAACAAAGGGAATTGTTGTTTTGATTAATTACCCTCGGGGTGGGCCAGGGCCCGGGGGTCATGCAGGATTCAATATTTAATTTTGGGTGGGTAGGCAGCGTGCCACCTGCCCGGACTGTCTCATGACCCGGAGACACCATCCCGTGGCCGTTCTTATTTAGAAAGAGGACAAGGACCCAATTATTGGCCCCCTGAAACACAGGAGTTCAGAGGGAAGCACAATCATCCCCTCCCCAGCCACAGTGGGCCTGCCCTGCTCCCTGTGCCTATGTCTGAGGGGAACAGGTGGCCACTGCACACAAAGAGATCTTGCCGGCTCCCACGGGCAGCGAAGAAGATACTGCCTATGCAAGGAGCCGGCAGGGGCAGCCAGGGACGAGCTCCCTGAGCTGCCTCCAATAAAGGAGTCATGAGACGGTGCTTGGTGGGACCGGACACACCCAGATCAACAAAACAAAAGCAAAAGAAAAGCTACGCAGCTCTCTCTGGCTCAGAGGGTGAGCCACTACTATAATATGTATTCACTGCTCCTGGTGGAGAGCCCCATAATGCCCTGTGGGGCTTTTGCTGTTTATGTACTCTTCTGCTTGTGGTGAACCCCAAAATTGGCAGGGGGCACCACCAACATTACCAAGAAGGCCTGGGGGGGGGGGGGGGTTATCAGAGAACTGACTCTAAGTTTGCTGGATTAGTGAATCCATGACACCCCCAGGATTTCTTTAATGTTTTCAATCACTCCCAAGACTAAAACCTTTGCTCTATAGCCGGGAGTGCTATGCCCTCTAGGGGTTGTATATATGGTTGCAGTTGTGGCCTGGAGATCCTGAAAGTAGTTAAAGGAGATGAATTTCTTGAAGTGCCCTCTAGGGGTCAAGTCTATGGTTGCAATGCAATGCACTTAAAATGTGATGCTCTCTAGGGTCTTCTTTTTCATTTGCATTTGTATGGTTAAAAAATGCATAAAAAATACACAAACATATGTTTTGCTCAAATTAAATGCTTTATTGATTTAATCATGTTGTCAATGATTAGTGATCACAGGGAAAACGCTTAATTGCCAGTAAGAAGTGCATTTACGGAGAATTATTAGTTTTGATAATTGTATTTAAGTACAAAATGATGATTTTAACAAGTGGGTTGTTGGTCTTGAACCTTGACCAAGCCAATAGACTCACTTGATATGTCTGAATGATCCCTTTAGGGGGTCAAAGTTGATTGTGCTATGTCATCTAAGGTATTTTGCATCGGCCAATGTACATATTTGTAAATGATTGCATAGTATTTGGTAGTGTGTGTGTAATAAATGTACTTCTCCTTTTTCTAGAGAAAAAGCACTGACTAGACAATCATTTATTGAGTGTTATTATTGCATGTCATTGAACGGTGATTAGTAGCTCACACCACCTCCCCTGAGTAGGCCTTGGACCTGTCTGCCTTGCTACCCAAAGAGAGTCAAGTGCTACAATGGGGTACTTGATTCCCAGTAAGGACAATTGTGGACCTATTACTTGTGCATGGCATGCAACTAATAACCCAATTTCCTACAGCGAGGGGTTGAAAAGTACGTTTATTAGACTTGAGAAAGTAAAAAAACAAGCACTGTCTAAATGGTGGGATGGAATGACACTAAGAAAATACCAAGACAATAAGTAAATTCCTATGGGACTGCGCATTCTGACAGTTCCAAATTTTGATGATTTAGGCAGTGATTTGCTGCACGAATGGGAAGAGAATTTACTCAATAGTTTAGCTGTTATGATGAATATATTAATGAAATATGCAGTCGACAAAACTTAGAGAGGCGATATGTAAATTAGACAAAGTAATAGAAAAACGTAACCTAAAGGAAGCTACTGAAAAGAAATGTGCTATTCTTAAAACTGGGACAGAAACATCAAATCACCTTCAAAGAAAGGAAGATAAGGAAAGTAGCCAGGGATGACCGTGACTCCAGGAATAGCAGAGTGTTTACTTTTGCCTAAAAATTTGATCAAGCCACAGCAATCCAAAAACAAGTTTGAGAGAATAGAGTGGGGAAGTAAATTAATGATAGAAGTAGCTCAGATGTGTCATCCTTTGGTGCTGTTACATCCACAACATCAACCAATCCTGGATTTAATCCACCAGGTTCCTCTACTTCTTTAGAGGAAAACAAACAATCTTGGATTAGGTACAAGCAAAATTAAAGTCATGGAAAACAAGGAGAGGGGGCAGTAGGACTAAAAAATAGAAAGAACAGACCCCAACATATGAGTCAGGATGAGGAATCAGTTGAAAAAGAGATGATAACTGGCAGCATCACTGTGATCAGATTTTGGAACAAGAAAATGCTGTGAATCTAGTTGTGAATTTGTATATGTTTTAAGTCAGGATTAAATAAATGTACTGAATAAAGGATTGAGTTTCTGCCTATCCAACAAATGTGTTTTTGTGATGTGCATGTAGATTTATTTAAATTTGTCAGAACTATGAAACTTAAAGGCCTTTTTGCTATGAATCCAGGTCAAATTTAAAATGAAACAGTACCTTTGACAAATATGACTATCTTTGACATTAAAGATGTACATTGTCTTCTATCTTTAGATCAGGATTATGGTTATATAATTGAGGATTCATTGTAGGAACTTGGTTTCTTGCCAGACCTTTATTTTGTTTGATAATGGTTTGAAACCACAGTCTAAATTCATTCCTCAAAATACTAAGTTTATGGGCATAGAGCTTTTTGCCGAGCGGGTAGGGCGAGATCTCTACAAGTCAGAAGATAAATCAATGTCATCAATTTTTTGTCAATCACATTCAGAGAACTTGACCAGGAATGAGTTTATAACTGTTCAAAGACTAAGCTCCGAAAAGTCTAAAGAAATTTGTGAGGCTGACAAGGGTGGGAATGTGGGAAACAACCTTTACCACTACTCCTTAACAACGAGGGGCCTGAACCATGATCCCTCAACAACGATACGGTCTAAACCACTAACGCATTTACAACTATCTAGTCTAAACAATGACCTGTCTAAACACCGACCTGCTTGAAGAGATTAGTTGTTTCTTTGGTTATAGTAAGTTAAGTCTGTCTGATTTGTTTTTTTCATAAAGTGTAAAATTTTGTAAAAATAATTAACTGTTTTACATTTTCAATGTTTATTTAGGCAATCGTACTAATGTATGTTGTTTAAATTTACATTCTGAGGCCAGTAGATGGCACTCTTGGATTGTTTATGACTGCTCTGTAAATAAATAAATATATATATATATATATATATATATATTCACTGAAAAAACCATAGGTTTTAGGGACAGTTATAGTTAGTTGGACATTTCACTCGTACAAAACCATAGAAATTCCCCCGTTATAGTTAGTTCAGCTAACTATAACTCGCGCCCGCAATGCACTGCTGATGACGTCACATATTACATCACTCATGACATGGTCAGTGACATCACTGATGACATCACTGATGACATCTCAAATGACATCACTGATGACATCATCCAGTGACTGTGTGTTTCTGTAAAGTTTAAATATGTTTAATATATATAGGGAAAGGCGTATTGAAAAATGAGTGGGTGTATAAGTGTCTGAATGGATGATTTAGTACGTGAGTGACTGACTCTACAAGTGAGTGATTAAATGTATCTTACTGAATGCATGGGTTAGTGACTAAACTGTGTGAATGTCTGTATCCGTCTGTCTGTTGGTTTGTAAGCGGCTGCATGGCTATCTGAATAGCTACATGAGTGTCTACATGGGTTATTGATTGATTGTCTGAGTATCTGTATGGGTGCCTGAGTGTTTGTGTGGGTGGGGTGTGTGTGACTCTGTGCATAGATGTGTGAGTTGGTGATTCAATGGGTGCATGGTTTCAAGAGTGCATCTGTGATGGACTGTATGGGTGGGTGAGTTTGTGTATGGGTGTGTTAGTGATTGAATGTATATCTCAGTGGTACATGTGTGAGTAACTACATATGTGAAAGGCAGTATATATGTGTGTTGGAGTATATAAATGGCTATAAGTGAGAGTGTGTGATTGTGAGAGTGGCTGTATGGATGAGTGTGTACTTGTATCAGTGATTGTATAAGAGCGTAAGAATGTGCTAGTATTTGTATGAGTAAGTGAGCTGGTGTGTGTATAACTGTATAGGTGAGTAAATGGGTGTGTGATTAAGTTTTTTGCATGACTGACTAGGTGTGTGAGTACCTCTATGGATGAGTGGCGGTGTGTGAGTGTTTATATAGGTGTATGAGTGCATATGATAGTCCTGTACTGAGTGACTAAGTATGAGTGACTGTACGGGTGAGTGAGTGGATGTGTGTGTAGACCTAAGAATCAGTGAGTGGGTATGTAGTTTTTGGTGTTGGAGTGTCTATGGTTTTGAGAATGGCAGTCTGTAATTTAGAGTGGGTGTATCAAAAGTTATATTAGGGTGTGAGAAGATGCATGAAATTATCACATGGATGATGTCATCAGTGATGTCATTTGAGATGTCATCAGTGATGTCATCACATGTGAAGAAAGAAGAAAAAACAAACAGAAAGAAGCAAAAGATGTGCAGAAAGAACCAACAGAGGAGCAGAAAGAGGCCTTGTTCAAAATCATCCTGTGCCCACAACTTTTTCAGACGGGTACTGGTGGTAACTGACTCTGACTAACCAGAGCCAGTGCTATGCTAAAAGACACTTAGAATACAGTGAAAACACCTACATACACTAGGGAACACTATGCGTTGGGGTACCCCTGTGATTAGCATGACCTCCTCTGCAAGTCCCTAGTACATAATAGGGCAGGGGGATTAAAACTACCTCTTAAAACGTGCTACAGGGCGCGTTTGCACAGTGGTGAAGGGAGGGGGGGCCTGAGGTGACATGTGTGCAAACGCACCCCGTGGCGCGTTTTAAGTTGCGGGATTAAGTCCCCTTGAATTCTGAGGGTCCCTGGGGCCCAACTAGCCCCCAGGTACCTACAGTTAGGACCACAGAGCTGAGTTGCAGAGAGGCATTCCGAGGCCACGCACCTTTTTTCACCTCTCTGCAACGCAACTCTGTTGTGCTTACTGAAGGTACCTGGTGGGCTAGTTGGCCCCAGGGTCCCTCAGGATTCAAAGGGAATTAATTCCCCAACTTAAAATGCACCACAGGGCGTGTTTGCGCACATGTCACCTGAGGCCCCGCCCCCTCCCTTCACCACTGTGCAAACGCGCCCCGTGGTGCGTTTTAAGTTGGGGGATTAGGTCACCTTGAATCCTGAGGGTCCCTGGGGCCCAACTAGCCCACTAGGTACTTCCAGTAAGCACCACAGGCCTGCGTTGCAACGCCTGTAACAAATTGTGCAGTTGTGTTTAGGTAGTGAAGAGGGTCATGCTGGGGGTAGTGTTTTAGGGATTAGGGTAGTGCAGTGGAGTTTGTGAAGTGTAGGGGGTCATGCTGGGGGTAGATTTAGGGTTTAGGGTAGTGCAGTGGTGTTTGGGTAGTGTAGGGAGTCGTGCTGGGGGAGTGTTTTAGGGTTTAGGGTAGTGCAGTGGTGTTTGGGTAGTGTAGGGGGTCGTGCTGGGGGTAGTGTTTTAGGGTTTAGGGTAGTGCAGTGGTGTTTGGGTAGTGTAGGGGGTTGTGCTAGGGGTAGTGATTTAGGGTAGTGCAGTGGTGTTTGGGTAGTGTAGGGGGTACTGCTGGGGGTAGTGTTTTAGGGTTTAGGGTAGTGCAGTGGTGTTTGGGTAGTGTAGGGGTACTGCTGGGGGTAGTTTTTTAGGGTTTAGGGTAGTGCAGTGGTGTTTGGGTAGTGTAGTGGTTCGTGCTGGGGGTAGTTTTTTAGGGTTTAGGGTAGTGCAGTGGTGTTTGTGTAGTGTAGGGGGTAGTGTTTTAGGGTTTAGGGTAGTGCAGTGGTGTTTGTGTAGTGTAGGAGGTCGTGTTTTAGGGTTTAGGGTAGTGCAGTGCTCTTTGGGTAGAGTAGGGAGTCGTGCGGGGGGTACTGTGTTAGAGGGTTTAGGGTAGTGTCGGGGGTAGTCTTTTAGGGATTAGGGTAGTGCATTGGTGTTTGGGTAGTGTAGGGGGTCATGCGGGGGGTAGTGTTTTAGGGTTTAGGGCAGTGCAGTGGTGTTTGGGTAGTGTAGGGGGTCGTGCTGGGGGGAGTGTTTTAGGGTTTAGGGCAGTGCAGTGGTGTTCGGGTAGTGAAGGGGGTCGTGCTGGGGGAGTGTTTTAGGGTTTAGGGCAGTGCAGTGGTGTTGTGGTAGTGTAGGGGGTCGTGCTGGGGGAGTGTTTGAGGGTTTAGGGCAGTGCAGTCGTGTTCGGGTAGTGTAGGGGGTTGTGCTGGGGGTAGTATTTTAGGGTTTAGGGTAGTGCAGTGGTGTTCGGGTAGTGTAGGGGGTCGTGCTGGGGGTGGTGTTTTAGGGTTTAGGGCAGTGCAGTGGTGTTCGGGCAGTGTAGGGGGTCGTGCTGGGTGGTGTTTCAGGGTTTAGGGCAGTGCAGTGGTGTTCGGGCAGTGTAGGGGGCGGTGTTTCAGGGTTTAGGGCAGTGCAGTGGTGTTCGGGCAGTGTAGGGGGTCGTGCAGGGGGTGGTGTTTCAGGGTTTAGGGCAGTGGTGTTCGGGCAGTGTAGGGGGTCGTGCTGGGGGTGGTGTTTCAGGGTTTGGGGCAGTGCAGTGGTGTTCGAGCAGTAAAGGGGGTCGTGCTGGGGGTGGTGTTTCAGGGTTTAGGGCAGTGCAGTGGTGTTCGGGCAGTGTAGGGGGCGGTGCAGGGGGTGGTGTTTCAGGGTTTATGGCCGTGCAGTGGTGTTCCGGCAGTGTAGGGGGTGGTGCAGGGGGTGGTGTTTCAGGGTTTAGGGCAGTGCAGTGGTGTTTGGGCAGTGTAGGGGGTCATGAAGGGGGTGGTGTTTCAGGGTTTAGGGCAGGGCAGTGGTGTTCGGGCAGTGTAGGGGGTCGTGCTGGGGCTGGTGTTTCAGGGTTTAGGGCAGTACAGTGGTGTTCGGGCAGTGTAGGGGGTCGTGCTGGGGCTGGTGTTTCAGGGTTTAGGGCAGTGCAGTGGTGTTCGGGCAGTGTAGGGAATTGTGCTGGGGCTGGTGTTTCAGGGTTTAGGGCAGTGCAGTGGTGTTCGGGCAGTGTAGGTGGTCGTGCTGGGGCTGGTGTTTCAGGGTTTAGGGCAGTGCAGTGGTGTTCGGGCAGTGTAGGGGGTCATGCTGGGGCTGGTGTTTCAGGGTTTAGGGCAGTGCAGAGGTGTTCGGGCAGTGTAGGGGGTCTTGCTGGGGCTGGTGTTTCAGAGTCTAGGGCAGTGCAGTGGTGTTCGGGCAGTGTAGGGGGTCTTGATGGGGCTGGTGTTTCAGGGTTTAGGGCAATGCAGTGGTGTTCGGGCAGTGTAGGGGGTCGTGCTGGGGGTGGTGTTTCAGGGTTTAGGGCAGTGCAGTGGTGTTCGGGCAGTGTAGGGGGTCAAGCTAGGGCTAGTGTTTCAGGATTTAGGGCAGAGCAATGGTGTTCAGGCAGTGTAGGGGGTTTTGCTGGAGGTGGTGTTTCAGGGTTTAGGGCAGTGCAGTGGTGTTCGTGCAGTGTAGGGGGTGGTGTTTCAGGGTTTAGGGCAGTGGTGTTCAGGCAGTGTAGGGGGTCTTGCTGGGGTTGATGTTTCAGGGTTTAGGGCAGTGCAGTGGTGTTCGGGCAGTGTAGGGGGTCGTGCTGGGGGTGGTGTTTCAGGGTTTAGGGCAGTGCAGTGGTGTTCCGGCAGTGTAGGAGGTCGTGCAGGGGGTGGTGTGTCAGGGTTTAGGGCAGTGCAGTGGTGTTCGGGCAGTGTAGGGGGTCGCGCTGGGGGTGGTGTTTCAGGGTTTAGGGAAGTGCAGTGGTGTTCGGGCAGTGTAGGGTGTCGTGCTGAGGGGTGGTGTTTCAGGGTTTAGGGCAGTGCAGTGGTGTTCGGGCAGTGTAGGGGGTCGTGCAGGGGGTGGTGTTTCAGGGTTTAGGGCAGTGCAGTGGTGTTTGGGCAGTGTAGGGGGTCGTGCAGGGGGTGGTGTTTCAGGGTTTAGGGCAGTGCAGTGGTGTTCGGCCAGTGTAGGTGGTCTTGCTGGGGGTGGTGTTTCAGGCTTTAGTGCAGTGGTGTTCGGGCAGTGTAGGGGGTCTTGCTGGGGGTGGTGTTTCAGGGTTTAGGGCAGTGCAGTGGTGTTCGGTCAGTGTAGGGGGTCGTGCTGGGGCTGGTGTTTCAGGGTTTAGG
This sequence comes from Calotriton arnoldi, assembly GCA_963921515.1. NCBI lineage: Eukaryota > Metazoa > Chordata > Amphibia > Caudata > Salamandridae > Calotriton > Calotriton arnoldi. Next base: position 1,890,922 of record CAWUFW010002830.1, on the reverse strand, counting down.
GCAGTGGTGTTCGGGCAGTGTACGGGGTCGTGCTGGGGCTGGTGTTTCAGGGTTTAGGGCAGTGGAGTGCTGTTCGGGCAGTGTAGGGGGTCGTGCTGGGGGTGGTGTTTCAGGGTTTAGGGCAGTGCAGTGGTGTTCGGGCAGTGTAGGGGGTCGTGCTGGGGGTGGTGTTTCAGGGTTTAGGGCAGTGCAGTTGTGTTCGGGCAGTGTAGGGGGTCATGCTGGGGGTGGTGTTTCAGGGTTTAGGGCAGTGAAGTGGTGTTCGGGCAGTGTAGGGGGTCTTGCTGGGGGTGGTGTTTCAGGGTTTAGGGCAGTGGTGTTCGGGCAGTGTAGGGGGTCTTGCTGGGGGTGATGTTTCAGGGTTTTGGGCAGTGCAGTGGTGTTCGTGCAGTGTAGGGGGTCTTGCTGGGGGTAGTGTTTCGGGGTTTAGGGCAGTGCAGTGGTGTTCGTGCAGTGTAGGGGTCGTGCTGGGGGTGGTGTTTCAGGGTTTAGGGCAGTGCAGTAGTGTTCGGGCAGTGTAGGGGATCGTGCAGGGGTGGTGTTTCAGGGTTTAGGGCAGTGCAGTGGTGTTCGGGCAGTGTAGGGGGTCGTGCTGGGGGTGGTGTTTCAGGGTTTAGGGCAGTGCAGTGGTGTTCGGGTAGTGTAGGGGGTCGTGCAGGGGTGGTGTTTCAGGGTTTAGGGCAGTGCAGTGGTGTTCGGGCAGTGTAGGGGTCGTGCTGGGGCTGGTGTTTCAGGGTTTAGGGCAGTGCAGTGGTGTTCGGGCAGTGTAGGGGGTCTTGCTGGGGGTGGTGTTTTAGGGATAGGGGAGTGCAGTGGTGCTTGTGTAGTGTAGGGGGCCGTGCTGGGGGTAGTGTTTTAGGGTTTAGTGCAGTGGTGTTTGTGTGGTGTAGGGGGTCATGTTTTAGGGTAGTGCAGTGGTGTTTGGGTAGTGTAGGGGGTCGTGCTGGGGGTAGTGTTTTAGGATTTAGGTTAGTGCAGTGGTGTTTGGGTAGTGTAGGGGGTCGTGCTGGGGGTAGTGTTTTAGGGTTTAAGGTAGTGCAGTGGTGTTTGTGTAGTGTAGGGGGTCGTGCTGGGGGTAGTGTTTTAGGGTTTAGGGTAGTGCAGTGGTGCTTGTGTAGTGTAGGGGGTCGTGCTGGGGGTAGTGTTTTAGGGTTTAGGGTAGTGCAGTGGTGTTTGTGTAGTGTAGGGGGTCGTGTTTTAGTGTAGTGCAGTTGTGTTTGGGTAGTGTAGGGGTCATGCTGGGGGTAGTGTTTTAGGATTTAGGTTAGTGCAGTGGTGTTGGGGTAGTGTTTTAGGGTTTAGGGTAGTGCAGTGGTGTTTGTGTAGTGTAGGGGGTCATGCTGGGGGTAGTGTTTTAGGGTTTAGGATAGTGCAGTGGTGCTTGTGTAGTGTAGGGGGTCGTGCTGGGGGTAGTGTTTTAGGGTTTAGGGTAGTGCAGTGGTGTTTTTGTAGTGTAGGGGGGTCATGTTTTAAGATGCAACGCTCCAATACCTGACTAGTCTGCACTACATAAATCTGCAAAAAAACTAAAAATAAAAAGTGTTTTGCACACTTTTGTCATTGGGCTATATGTGGGCTACATCTGGGTAATATTTGTGCTACATTTGGGCTCTTTTTTAACTGGTGGCCATCTTGGAAGACTTCTTTGTTATGAAGTTTCCTAATTTCCTCATTTACTGCAGTCTCCTCAGTAGGAAATGCTTTCAGTTTTTACTTTGATTCCATCAAGAAGGCATTCAGATGTGTCACACATTTGCCATAAATTCAGAATGTTCGCACTCTAGTTGTTCATTAGATCACTGTAGTAAAGCTACTGCTCACCAAGGAGTTAACTGGAAGTCTACTGCTGGTATTGAAAGTGATTGTTTCAGTCTGCATGTCAGAATTTTCTAATGAAATAGAAGAGGATTTGAGATCCCACTTAAAACATGCACTAAATTTCCTTTTTGCAGCACTAACCATAATTTCTATGGCAAAATGAACCCCCTCATTTTGTTCCTTTTTAAATTAAATGTTTTAAGTGTTACCAGTTTATTCCAATCAAGATGGCTTCAGGTGTGCCATACTTTTGTCATAAGTAAGATTGTTAGCGCTCTAGTTGTTCTTTAGAACACTCTGGGACGCTGCAGTAGAACACAAAGGCATCAACTGACAGGCTGCTCCTGTTGAAATATAACAGGAAGATATTTGAGATCACACTTGAAACATGTCCTAATTTTTCTTTCTACAGCACTAACCATAATTTCTATGACAAAATGAACCCCATCATTTTGTTCCTTTTTAAATTAAATGTTTTAAGTGTTACCAGTTTATTCCAATCAAGATGGCTTCAGGTGTGCCATACTTTTGTCATAAGTAAGACTGTTAGCGCTCTAGTTGTTCTTTAGAACACTCTGGGAAGCTGCAGTAGAACACAAAGGCATAAACTGACAGGCTGCTCCTGTTGAAATATAACAGGAAGATATTTGAGATCACACTTGAAACATGTCCTAATTTTTCTTTCCAGAGCACTAACCATAATTTCTATGACAAGATGAACCCCATCATTTTGTTCCTTTTTAAATTAAATGTTTTAAGTGTTACCAGTTTATTCCATCCAAGATGGCTTCAGGTGTGCCATACGTTTGTCATAAGTAAGGCTGTTAGCACTCTAGTTGTTCTTTAGAACACTCTGGGAAGCTGCAGTAGAACACAAAGGAATCAACTGACAGTCTCTGCCCTTGTTGGATGTACATGTTTTACTGAGAATGTCAGACTTCATTCTCACATGACTGAGAAAGATAATGTGAATTTACAGAAAATATGCTCTCATTTTAGCTTCTGGAGCACCTTCCAAAACTGTATGGGACAAGCATGTGAAAATAGTTTTCTCTCAAACATGATTCTTGATATCCCAGCAGAAGGTTTTTCACAGGGTAAAATCACCTTAGAACACACCACAATTCCTGAAATTCAGTATGGTACCATCAACAAATGAATTCTAATGTAACTAAAGTCTGTTATCACCCTTTATAGTTCTCCTTTTGGTAACCCTCAAAATCTTCGATTCACTACAATGCATTTCAATGGGGTACTATCATTTATATTGGTCCCAAGATGGCTGCCAGCAATTCCAGGATGAAGTGCTGACAGCCAATCAGATCTCACGATGACATGTGTGGTTAGGCTCCGCCCAGATATATATGTGTTTTTACTTTTGATTTTCTCAGCAACTACTGAACGGATTTACACCATTTAACAAAAAGGGTTCTTTCTGAACCAAGAACTACCTCTTTGCCAAATTTGGTGTAATTCCGTTCAGCAGTTCGGGCTGTAGCCTTGCATAAAGTTTCCTATGGGAAATTGATTTTTTGACTCTTATTTTTTTAATTTCTCCGCAACTACTGAACGGATTTACACCATTTAACAAAAGGGTTCTTTCTGAACCAAGAACTACCTCTTTGCCAAATTTTGTGTAATTCCGTTCAGCAGTTCAGGCTGTAGCCGTGGCTAAAGTTTCCTATGGGAAAATGAATGGGGAAAACACGTTTTGGGACCCCCCTTTTTTCTCGGCCCCCGCTTGACGAATCACCCCGAAACTTTCAGGGTAGGAGCGGACCGGAGCGGGCCATGAAGTTTGAAAATTTCGCGAAGATTCGTCAACCGACGCAAGAGTTATTTCAAATAGAATGTCGCGGATTTCCTATGGAAAATAGGTCCTAACTATAACTATCTACTGGCGACCGCCAGTAGATTATATATATATATATATATATATATATATATATATATATATATATATATATATATATATATATATATACTACCTAAAATTACCCTTGCCACCTAAAGGGTGGCAAGGGTAATTTTAGGGTTTTGGGTGGGTGTGGGTTTTTGGGTGGCAAGGGTAATTTTAGGGTTTAGGGTGGGTATGGGTTTTTGGGTGGCAAAGGTATTTTTACGTTTTGGGTGGGTATGGGTTTTTGGGATTGCAAGGGTATTTTTAGGGTGGGTATGGGTTTTTGGGTGGCACGGGTAATTTTAGGATGGGTATGGGTTCTTGGGTGGCAAGGGTATTTTTAGGGTTAATGGTGGGTATGGGTTTTTGGGTGGCAAGGGTAATTTTAGGGTTTAGGGTGGGTATGGTCTTTGGGTGGCAAGGGTAATTTTAGGATTTAGGGTGGGTATGGGTTTTTGGGATTGCAAGGGTATTTTTAGGGTTTAGGGAGGGTATGGGTTTTTGGTTGGCAAGGGTATTTTAGTGTTAAGGGTGGGTATGGGATTTTGGGTGGCCTGGGTAATTTTAGGGTGAGTATGGGTTTTTGGGTGGCAGGGGTAATTTTAGGGTTTAGGGTGGGTATGGTCTTTGGGTGGCAAGGGTAATTGTAGGATTTAGGGTGGGTATGGGTTTTTGGGATTGCAAGGGTATTTTTAGGGTTTAGGGTGGGTATGGGTTTTTGGTTGACAAGGGTATTTTAGGGTTAAGGGTGGGTATGGGATTCTGGGTGGCACGGGTAATTTTAGGGGGAGTGTGGGTATTTGGGTGGCAAGGGTAATTTTAGGGTTTAGGGTATGTAGGGGTTTTTGGGATTGCAAGGGTATTTTTAGGGTTTAGGGTGGGTGTGGGTTTTTGGGTGGAAAGGGAATTTATAACATTAAAAGCATGCATGCCTTTACCATGAAATGTAAGTTTTTTACAGGTACATACAAACCCATTACACACACACACACACACACACACATATATATATAAAAATATGGGTTTATACTTACCTGTAAAATAGATACATTAATGGGGTAAGGGAATCGTGGTAAAGGCATAGTAGTTGCAAAAAATAGTTGTTGTTAAAACTTTAGTGGTTTAGACTAAGTAGTAGTTAAGGAGTCGTTGTTTAGACAGTAGTTGTTCAAGTGGTAGTTGTTCCATCATACAACCTGGGAATGTAGTAATTATGAACCCTATGAAGATTAAAGTGTTAAGTCAGCTCATGGCAAACTGAGTGTTATAAAATGGCAAATTACAATCTAATAATGCAGGCGCCAACAGTTATGAATATTCTCCTGATCCATTGGCATGAAATTGGTCTTCTTTCAGATGCTGAATTTAGCTATCTTAAAGTTGAGTCCCCTAAATATCCATGCATACATATACTTCCTTAGTTCCGTAAGATAGCTGATTTCCTCCCTGGTCGACCAATCATTTCTGGAATACGATCACCTACATAATATCTGTCAGAATATGTGGATACATTTATGAAACCATTTGTACAACAGATGTGCTACGCAAATTTGAGGACATAGGGGCCGATTATGATGGCGGGCGGACTTTGACCGCCCGCCATCGCCCCGGTAAATGGGACCGCCCGCTATGTGTGCGGCGGTCCCGCACATGTGATTAGGATGCCACCGCCACGGTGGCGGTGGCATCCCCATTTCCAGCATTGTGGCGGGCAGTGCTCACAACACCGCCCGCCACAGTGCTGGAAATGCATGTTGTGCATCTGCATGCACAACGTGACAGGCACCGCGCGGTGCCTGCCACCTTGTGCATGCAGATGCAGGGGGTACCATAGGTACCCCCATGTGCAGCCCCCACCCCCCCCAACAGCAAAGACCGCGAGCCTTTCCATGGCGGCGACGCCACCATGGAAAGGCTCATCTCCTCCGGCATCATAATATGGATGGCGGTGTCTTGCAGACACCGCCACCATATTAAACCCTTTTCTGCCCGGTCAACTGTTCGGCCGGGCGGAAAACATGCGGACGGTCTTACCGTCTGCCGGGCTCCCCTCCGCCATGGTAATATGGCGGGGGAATTTGTTGGCGGACGGGCGATTATGGCGGGCGGATCGCCACCGCCATGCGGGCGGTGGCGATCCGCCCGACATCGTAATCGACCACATAGTTTGGGAATCAGAACAGATAAGCTTTGTAACACTAGATGTGGAGAACCTTTATACATGTATAAAGAAAGAAAATGGTATGTTCGCTCTTGAACATCACTTATCCATAAAACAAGCCAACTTATTTTAACATACCAATAGGTTCTCAGAAATGGTTGGGATCATTTTCACTAATAATTTCTTTATTTATGATGGTCTATTGTTTCATCAAGTGCAATGGGAAGCCATGGGATTAAGGTTTCCTCCCTTTTATGTGAACCTATTTATAGGATGGTTAGAGAGGGGCCATACCTGGTCCCAGAAATCCTCAGAATGGGTTCCTTGTATCCATTTATTGAGTCGATATATCAAAGATATTATCAATATTTGGACAGGTTCCTATGCTGAAATGGTGGCCTACTATGCCTTTTTGAACAACAATAGCTACAATGTGACTTTAACCATGATGTTTTATAAAACACAAATACTGTTTTTAGACTTGTTACTTTACATCTCTGATAACAAAATCCATAGTACTTTATTCAAGAAGCCAACAGCATGCAAAAGCATTCTATTAGCTACAAGTGCTCATTCAGTTACCACTGTTAAGGCAATCCCACATAGGAAAATGTTCCGTATTTGGAGAAATTGCAGCAAAGAGGTTAAATGTGAAAAACATCTTGATTTAACTATTAACAGAATAATAAAGAGGGGCTATAAGCCAACCAGTTTACAAAAGACTAAACCCAGAGTTAAAGCAGTCCCAAGATAGAACCTCTTTCGAACCACAAAACAGAGAAATAAAGACAGTTGGTTGGCCTTTATTATGACTTATTCATCAACCAGTCAACAAATTTACAAAATTAATAAACATTGGGAACTTTTTTCACTGCACCAGGTTTAAAAAACGTATTTAGCAAAAACCCTTGACCACATATAGAATGGGACACACCATCAAAGAAATCGTTAGCCCCAGTTTAATTCCATCTTTCTCTAATGTGAACAAAACCTAAATACTAGGCCAATCATTTGGTTTCTACACATGTACTACTTGCTCAGCATGTACAATAAGTAAAAATAAGACAACTTGTTTGAAATACAATTCAATTCCTGTCAGGTTCACAGAATCTGACATTTTATAAACTGTCGCACAAATATGTGATTTATGTTATTATTTGTGATTGTAATACAATCTACGTAGGCAGTACCTCTAGAGAGCTTAAATATCATATCATGGAACATGTGAGAGCTTGTTGTAATAACACCTATCCAGTGGTATCTCATAAATGCAAAGCTAGGCATGGGGATCTGTTCCGCTTTTATGGCATTAATCTAATACCCAGTGATGCCTGAGGTGGTGATAGGGAAAGTACTTTGAGGCAATGTGAGGTAAAATCGATTTGCCATTTGAGATCTGTTAAACATGGACTCAAAAAGGAACATGAATACCATCATTTTATATAATCTAATATTATCAAATGATGTGATATGATGCCGCATTCTGGATATTTTTTTATAATGTGAAATCAACAACCAACACTAATTTTGTCAGTCTTTACTAATTATGTCATTCTAAGTGAAGTCTTGTGTCGGGTATTGGTGCTTAGCTATATGACCTTATGAATAAACATCTAACAAGTGATTTGCTGTCTGAAATCTGTGAATGATGGGATCAATAACTAATGGAATTTTAGCTTTTTTATACATTCTCTCCCTGTTTCAAGAGAACAGTAAAAAAGAATTACTTGCGATCATATAAACTTCATATAAATAAGACTAATTCATTTTATTATGCCTTAAACAGTGGGTTCTCGCAAACATTTTTCCAAGGGCCACAAAGTTTGGTCTGTGATGTGATCAAGGGCCACATTGATGCGAGCAGGGTGGTGGGGCAGGTATAGGGGAAGCAAAGCACATACATCTAGTGACTGAATTCCACAATGTGAAACCAGAAAACCTGTGATTAATTCCAGCTTCCCCAATTTACCAAATTCTGTGATCCTAGGCAATTGATGTATTTCGCTTTCCCTCCTTTTTCTACATTACCACATATAAGAGGACCTTGAAATACATGACTTCAGGATATGTGCTGTACAAAACCTTCTCCTGTGTTTGATTTAATAAACTATAATGTTGTTCATGAATAATAGGAACCTAAGCCACCACAAGAGTATACATAACAACAGACGTGCCTCTTAGTTCAGTATTGGCATTGTTGTCAGTGTGGGGGGAAGAATCAATGTTTCTAAATTCATATTTGAAAACTATCACTTTAAAAAATACTTCTCAATCACTGATAAAATCTGATATACTATGGTGAAATGGTTCTGCATGTTAATAAAATACACTTTTATGAATTGTGAAGAGACCTTATCATATTTTTACACTTTTGCAGCAAGATGGCTTTGAAAATAAAGGTGCTTAAGTGATGCAGGACAACCTAGCTACGTCCTTTCCTTAACTTTAAGTAACCTTTAAATAAAGGCTTGCCTCTTTATTTAACTTCTTTTTAATGTTCGTGCTGAGTCGAGTGAACAGCAGTTGATCAGGGGTGTGCAGGTATAAGTCAGGAGGGCCGCATGAGGCCCAGTGCCATACTTTGAGTATCCCAGCCTTAAAAAATGCTTTCAGTTCTTTGTTCATTGAATTACGGAATTACACCATGCAATTAGCAATCATGACGTCTTGATGTATATCCTTCTAATCAATATAGGTACGAGGAAAGATAGATTGGAAATTCATGAAATTACTTTGAAATTCACAGATAATTGTTTATTGTCACATGCCTTTTTTATGGTAATTTGTGGTTTCAGTACTATGTTACAGAAGGTGCCTAGATGTTTCAGATGACCCGTTTCAAAATGGCAGATAGATTTTGGAATGACCGGTTTATAAAATGGCAGACAGATTTTTTTCTGATGCATTTTTAGATCAATATATATGGATTAACTTTGAGGTCCATATGTTATAGTAATAATGCAATATGCACTTTCCTTTGTTCACCTGTAATTTTTATAACATATTTTGTTCACCTGTAGTATTTAGAACATACTACAGAGCATATGTTTTAGGAAAGAAACAGATTTGGGAATTATGGATTCACTTTGAGGTCCATATATAATAATTATAACACTTTCCTTTGTTCAACAGCAGTTTTTACAACGTATTTTGCTCACCTATAGTTTTTACAACATACTGCATAAGGGGACTAGATGTTTGACAACAACACGTTTCGATATGGCACAAACTTTCTCTGACCATATGGGTGTATATAATAAGTAGTTGGAAAGACCTCCTTTGAGCTAGGCCAACTTGGTAAATATACATGTAGTATTTCCTATAGGTCACCATGACATAGGGAGTGCATCTGGATCCTTGCATATATAAGCAAGAGAATTATAATATGGCACTTTTCTACACACCATCATGACGTGCTGACATGTGGTTGTTTGCATGGACACAGGTATGATAATGGAAACTTTTTGATAAATAGCGGCTTATTGTCTTCATTATTTGTCTGAAGACATATTTTGATTTCTTTTCTCAAATAACTAATATGCATTCCTGAAAAAATAGCTTTGACAACTATTATTTTTACATTTCTATATTTTGTTAATGGACTAGACACCCTCTAGTGACCTGCTCTAAAATGAGCAAAATGTTACTAAAACACTTTAATGCATGGCCGTTTGAAACTGACATTTATTGTCTCACAAAGTGCATGGCTGAGTTCTTTTCTTTAAGTACTCACTTGTGGTCCAAAAGAATAGCCTCAATATTGTTGAATCTTGGCTATTTTTTAGGTACACATAGAAGTAAGAGAATCCTAGTATGGCACCCTCACTCCAACGCCATGATGATGCTTTGACACACGCTGTTTGAAATTGATACAGGTATAAGGACATGAAAGCATATTTACCAATAATGATTTGAATATACTGTCTCATTGACTCATTTTACAAGTATATTGTGTATCACTTGACTTATTGATGAGCTAGTCTGTAGTCTAATAATAATTGGTTAGAGACTTTTCACATATTTATGTGTGGTAATGCAAATACATACAGTCAAGGGACTGGATGTCTTGTAGTACCTTGTCCCAAAATGGCCGACACATTTAAATGGTACTTAGATGCACATTTTTTAAAGCTGACATTTAATATCACAATGACTTCGTTTTTGGGAATGGTGTTGCACTATGCAAAGGTATTGGGCATTGTGCAAGTACCCATTTAAAAATGGCAACACACTATTTTTCATGACATGATGAACACTCTCTGAGCCCAGTATAAATGAGACAGTGAAAATGTACATCTAGATAAAATGGTTTGAACCGAGTGATTTTTTAACTAATACTTAAAATTATATGATTATTTCTTAAATAAAATCAGTCTGTGGCTGAGAGTTAATTGTTCAAATGTCCAATTAGTAGCCAGTAACACTGTCACTCACCCAATTCAAGATAGCTGCTCACTATGATGGTTTGATTGATATCCTCCCACGAAATTCTGATATATACAAAGTTTTTGAGAAAGAATATATAATATGATTTATTTATAGGGGACTGCTGGAGCTATGTCAAAACACCTAACATTTTGGAATGATGGAGAATAGGACATTTTGAAAGAGATTAATTCAGGTAATATTTGTGTGTTTACTTAAATTAGGTATCTACTGGATCATCAAATTAAAGTTAATGTTGAAACAAAAAAATGTGTGACTGAAAAAATACTGCTGTACAAATCTTCATATGATTGGGTGCCCCTCGGACCTAAATATGTCTCAGTCTTTGATGCCGGGTGTCTGCCCAATGTTGTTTTAATACCCTACTGCTAGGGTCTTTTTAACTATAACATTGTATATTCCTCTATGTTCTGATAAAATGTATGAGAAATTGAATATAGGCTTTTCATTTAACATGATAGACCATTCTCCTACCAAATGTAAAATGACGTAAAATTCATTGTAAGAAACGTGAGAATATTGTATAATTGTGAAATTTTACAATGGGAATTCTGGAAAAATTATTAATATCATTGTTGTAGCAATAAGGTTGGAAATTAAACAAGACGTGTCACTTTCTGACTCTGAGTTACATTCTAGTGTGGTAGTGCACCCAAAAATGATTTAGTTTTGTTTATTGTATTGTCAAGTTTTTTTTTTATTTTTAGGAGTGTTTGGTCCATAGATTGTATATTTAAATGTATATTTATTTTGTTTTTATGACAGCTTGACGAAATCCCATTGTCCTTCAGGATGAAACACGTTGTCTGTACTTACCATCTTATTATGAGATTGAAATAAAGAATAACTGTTTAACCACATATGGTTTTCTGAATCTTGACTCTATTCCTTAACCCATAAGACATTTGTGAAAATCTACTCTACTGATATATAGTTAATTTGCTGACATCTTTTGGTATGCCCTTCCTATTCTCATAGGATACCTTACTTCCCCAGCTCTACAAGGATATATCCATAGTGTTGGGATAGAAAAGTCCTCTGCATGGTGATGGATGCACACCAGTTGCTCAGGATCCTTAGTAGGTTGGGACCTGGGACATCAGGAGCAAAAGGTCTCAACCCCCATGGTTGGGTCCAGTATCCCTTGCTTGCTCCGTAGCCCTCTGAACGTGGTTCTGACACACGGCATTCTTCAATGACCATCATGCATACGCATGCGACAAATGATATTGTTTAATATCTTCTGAGGTTATTAACACTCACTGGTAGAGGGAGTAGAATCTGTTCGCCAGGACACGATTAAATGGTGTGATGTATGCCGATACCACCTTCTTTTCAGTTCCAGTGGTCCTATTTCAATCACATTTTTGAAGTCCTGTTGGGTAGTGGACTGGCCTTTTATACAGCAGTGGGTGGTGTGAGCATTTGAAAGTTCAGAGATGGGACAACTGATCAAGAGAGAATTTTTGGGTTCAAGCAGATTCATTCTCCATTTTGGTGGAAGAATGTTGCCAGAGATTAATGTATTCACCCTGTAACTTACAGCATATTGTAGCATCTATGGAATTGTTTTGGGGCATATTTCACTGGGATCCCAGCTTGCACCTTTAAATGCCTTGCTGGGCCTGCTCAGCTTCATATACATCTGGAAAAAAGAGGGTTCTTCCTCTCCTGCTGAACATCTTATAGAAGTGGCCTTACTTCTGCTTTGTCGGATCAGGCTCTCTTGATTTGACTCCAGGCCAATGGACTTCCTTATCTGCTGTAGAGACTTAATTCTGCTGATTAGAGCCTCAGTAGGGCTAGCCTGTAAGTATCTACCTATTCACTGCATGAGCCTGAAGGCACATGAGCCAGTAAAGTGCAAGAGTGTAACCTTGTAGCAATGTTTTTGTAGAGGTTGGAAGAACTCTTGGAAATTTTGTGCAGTCTGGGCTTCCCCTATCCTCCAAAAGATATGCCTATCCGGGACCAGGTTTTTATAGACCCAGGGCCATATTTATAACCCGGTTTGTGTCACTCTTCACCACGCAAGGTGTTTTGCATGGCTTTAAATCATTTAAAAAATATGGAGTAATGCATTGCATTACAAAAATCGCTGCACTGCATTACTCTGCGCAAGGGAGGCGTTCCTTTGGTTTTGTATGGGTGTTCCCATGCAACTCCCATGGTGTTTGATATATTTTCAGATTTACCAATCCTGTTTAACCTGGGAATGAGCCAAAAAGATACACCTCCCCAGGTGAGGTTTAACGAGGAGAAATATCTGTATTTCTTTTCGTTTTTTCCTCTATGTGTGCTGCATTCTGCAGCACACAAAGAAAGAAGAAAACGTCTCATAGAATTGTTTTTGTGCAGGTGCACCTTCCTGCACAACAACAATCCTGCTTACAACACAGGCACCCTTGCAGCCTTAGTTGCAACTGGCCATGTGCCTTGCTGGTTGGCCGAAGCAGAACAGTCCTGCTAAGAATCCAATAAGGGTACTTAAGACGGGCTTAGAGTTTGACTTGTACATTTGCTGCCACTTTTGTGGAGGAGTTGATGTCCTCAGCCACACAGGTAGTGTAAAATACACTGAAATGTAAGTAATGTTCCATGACAACAGAGGCTCCTCCATCAAAGTAGCTTTATCTGTCAGAAGAATTGCCTCTTTAGAAGGACAATTTTGCAGAAATTCCATCATTGTCTATGGTAGAATTTCCGCAAACACAGGGAGATGATGGACGGAGTGCTGAAACGTTTCAGACACTCACACCAGTCACAGATCTGGGTTGAATCCATCATCATTCTTTAGCTCACTTCGCCACCTCAGTTCAGACCCAGCCATATGCAAATCAGTCTTGACCCTGTGCCTCATGGGAACAGTCCAGTCCGAACTGCCAAGCCAAGTCTTTTGTGAACCGGAAACAAGCATCCTGGGACTGGTTTCTGGGTAACACCCTTCATCAGCCAGGCTAGCTGGAATCCAGTGGCAAAGTGAGCAAGGGACCCATGTCTGGGCATACCCTGCCAACTTAGGGCGAACAAAGCAAACACAAGGAGATGATGGACGGAGTGCTGAAACTTTTCAGACACTCACCCCAGTCACAGATCTGGGTTGAATCCATCATCATTCTTTAGCTCACTTCGCCACCTCAGTTCAGACCCAGCCATATGCAAATCAATCTTGACCCAGTGCCTCATGGGAACAGTCCAGCCCGAACTGCCAAGCCAGGTCTTCCCTGAACCGGAAACAAGCATCCTGGGACCCGTTTCTGGGTAACACCCTTCATCAGCCAGGCTAGCTTGAATCCAGTGGCAAAGTGAGAAAGGGACCCCCGTCTGGGCATACCCTGCCAACTTAGGGTGAACAAAGCGAACACAAGGAGATGATGGACGGAGCGCTGAAACTTTTCAGACATTCACCCCAGTCACAGATCTGGGTTGAATCCATCATCATTCTTTAGCTCACTTCGCCACCTCAGTGCAGACCCAGCCATATGCAAATCAGTCTTGACCCTGTGCCTCATGGGAACAGTCCAGCCCGAACTGCCAAACCAGGTCTTCCCTGAACCGGAAACAAGCATCCTGGGACCAGTTTCTGGGTAACACCCTTCATCAGCCAGGCTAGCTTGAATCCAGTTGCAAAGTGAGCAAGGGACCCACGTCTGGGCATACCCTGCCAACTTAGGGCGAACACAGCAAACACAAGGAGATGATAGACGGAGCACTGAAACTTTTCAGACACTCACCCCAGTCACAGATCTGGGTTGAATCCATCATCATCCCGTGCTCACTACACCACTGGATTCAAGCTAGCCTGGCTGATGAAGGGTGATGCCCTGAAACCGGTCCCAAGATGCTTGTTTCCGGTCCAGGGAAGACCCGGCTTGGCAGTTCGGGCTGGACTGTTCCCACAAGGAACAGGGTCAAGACTGATTTGCATATGGCTCGGTCCAAACTGGGGTGGTGTGATGAGCAAAAGAATGATGGATTAAACTCAGATCCTTGTGACTGGGGGTGAATGTTTGCATTGTCCAGCATTCCGTCCATCAATTGTTTCTTTTGCATATGGTAGAATTTCCACCATCAAATATGAACTACATAATGTACCCTCAGAGTGTAAGTGCATTGCCAATGTCTGCATACCATGGTTCCCCAACGTGCTGGGTTGAGGGTATACCAGCAGGTTAAGTACACTGCACTTAATTTATAATTAAAATGCATCACCCTAAATATCCCCTGAAATTCCTGCCGTGGTTACTCTCCTAGATGCCGAAAAGGCATTCGATTAATTAGAATGGTCTTTTCTGAAGGTGACATTGGATAAACTGGGGCTGCCTCATGGATATACTGCTATTATTATTTTGCTGTCCTCGAGCCCAACGGCATGGTTGTGGACAAATGGCTTTATTACCGGTCCAATCACAGTGTCCAGTTGGACCCGACTGTGAACTGGGCCAAATCGGAACTATTCCCTCTCACTGATGCCACTTCACAGGGTATGTTGGAATATCCCTTGACCTAGTGTGAGGAATCCATCAAATACCTGGGAGTTATGATACACAGGGAGAAAGAGCGAGTCATCCATCTAAACTATTGGGCCGGCCTTTGACAGGTTAACCACACAGGTTGAAAGGTGGATCAAGCTTCCCCTGCCGTTGGCGGGACGCATCGCCATTATCAAGATGGTAGTCCACCCTTGTTTTTTATATTTTTTCCGGAACACACCAATCCCCCTCACCAACAGATTCTTTGCTACTGTACGGTGCCTTCTGTTGTGACTTATGTGGGAGGGACATAGGCCATGGATTAACTAGGACACCCTGATGCTCCCCTATGAGCGAGGAGGGTTTGATGTGCCTGACTTGCAGTTGTACTCCCTAGCAGCGCTTTGCCAATTTGTGTACTCTTGATATCATATGGATGCTCACCTTCCTTATGCTAGACTAGAGAAAAACCAAGTGGGACACATCCCACTACACTCTATACTCCCAAAAAGGCATACTATTAGGGACCCCTCTGTTATACAGACACTGTCCAATATGTGCTGGGCATGAAGGACACCCTGCCGTCGGCTTGTTGGGGGTATACTTTACTCACCTGCTCTCCCATTAGTACATAACCCTTGGCTACCCCTCACACAAGAGAAGCCGGTCCAGCTTACATTATTGAATCTTAACCTACATACAATTGGGGACCTTTTCCCAGATGGCCACGTCCTCACACACTCAGACACTACTCATTTTGTGGATGCACATGGATCATTTTATACTTCAATGTCTGCAGAACACACTGCACACTCAAATACCCTCCTCTCCATTAGCCCCTGATGACTTCCCACCATTGACGTTAATCATTACTGATACCAGAAAAGAGAGACTGGTTTCCAGGCTGTACCAGGTATGCATTGCCATGAAACCAGAGCAGAATGGAAGGATGAGGATGGCATGTTAGCGGGACCTGTGGCATTCACTACTGGACAAGACCTGGAGCTTTTGCAGCACCCAGGCGAAGCTCATCTCCCCTAATCATAGACATAAGCTATTACACTGCAAGTTCCTTCACCATGCCTATACCACACCCAATGACCTAGGTAGGTTTGACTCCACACGCCTGTTCCAATGTCCTAAGTGCCACGCAGATGAGGCCGACTTTGTACATCTCACCTGGACTTGCACAAACATACAAGCATACTGAACTAAAATGTTTTCCCTAATATCCACTATGACTGGGATCGCACTCGCACCCAGCCCCTTACTGGCTCTCCTGGGGTATGTCAAGGAGGTCCTAAAGAGCATGTGTGTAGGTTTACAGCACTCCTACTTGCTAAGCAAGGATTAACACTACACTGAGGCAGCAGAAGCTGCCGCGCCAATTCAAGTCTGTGCTATGTTGGAACCCCCAACGTCCCGGCCCAAGGACATCTAGCAACCACTCCGTGACTACATAATGACCCTAGACTTTGATATGCCTTATTGACATGTTTTTATGTGACTATTCATATGTTATACCTGCTATACAACCTGAGACCTGAATAACTGGCCAGTCGGCCGACTGCTGCCATTCACTAGAAGACCTGTGACCTGCTATGCGTTGTCCCACTGCACTCAGAGCAGTGAAAAAAGGAAATAATAAAATGATAATAACTTCGTTGTTATCATTTTTTTTTTTTTTTTAGCTCTGTGGCTAGGTTAAGGAGGGGCAGGGTTGGGGTCACAGGGGGAGGAGTGGTGGGCACACTCTAAGTGTGCACAATGGTTTGGCCGGCCATCTTGGGCCGGCCAAACAGTCATGCGCACTTTGCATGTTCCCCACCAGGCTCTAATGCACAGCCTTGTGGGAACATGCAGATGCTCCCAGTCCCTGTCTGAGTGGCAAACCATGGCAATCAGATCAATCACAACCTGAATTGCAGCATTGTGATTGGTTTAGGGGTGCCTGTGTGCTTCCTGCTTCCGAGACTCACCAGGAAGAGGAGCAACGATGGAGCAGAGACGCGGCCATGAAAAGGTACGTTTTTTTATGGTTTGTTTGTTTGACCCCGTGCCCGCCACCCTCTTTCCCTGCCAGGCGCCTCTGCCCCTATATGAATCTGTTTGTGCTACTGCTTATCATATGTACCAGTGTATTGATATACTACTGATATTTGACTTTTGTATGCTCATTAAATGGGCCATTTTCTACTGCTTGTTGTTAGAAAATGAAATTGATAAATAAAGTCATAAAAAGAAAATGCAGCACCCTTTCCGTGGTGGACTTTCACAGAGTTAAATCATAACTGTAGCAGTTCAGTCACTGTTTATCGGAAGTCTGAGTTAACACTGATAGTTGGTTGAACCAATGCAAATGTACAGGTGGGAGTTCTCCATCATTACCACTCCTTCATATCAGAAAACTAAATATTATCATGTATATGTGACATTCCTATTTTTTATCATTTGGTGCATGCTTTCAATTTTAATATATTTATAGTTTCTGAATAATACATTTATAATCTTTTTTTTAAATTTAGCTCGGACTTGCAATTTATTCACTGCTTAACTGTATTGATGTTTCAAGTGTTGTTATCTCTAATAACTCTTGGAAACCTTTAAATGGCAATCTTTATTTTTGGCCTATTTTACTACACAGTGAGAGAATATTCTTTGAGGAAAGTGGTTTTATCCATGTAGGGACCTAATGACCTGGTTGTGTCACATTTCCCATTAAGTCTATGGCCTATCACTACCACCCGAGTTTGCCAGGTGGAATTCTTACAAAATGCATACATATTAGGGTGCACTGCATTTACATATCTGCATAGTTATGAACGAGTTGCACATGCCACATAAATTGTCCCCTGTTGTATAACTAAAAGATTTCACCATAAAATACTTTCCAGCTCACACAAAATTGGTGCACATGAAAGGCAACGAAGCTCTTCAAATTTTGCAAATTGTAACTGTTCCACTTTCACTTGCTAATTAATCTAGTCAGTGTGGTGACCAGGATATCACAGTTGATGCACTAGAGAAGGTCGTTGTCTACAGGGGGGAAAAAAAATCTACATATTTAATTATCATGCAAATTTCTGTTTATATCACGGTGTTTTCAAAGAATATGTTATTTGTATTTGAAGAGGACACTCAGAGTTCAGAGACGTCCCAAATATTTTCTTGCCCGTTATCTCATTATGCCCAGGTGCTGTATGGTTAAAGTACCGACTAGTGAGACACATCATAAATATGTAATGTACATTACTAGGCTCTATGGCTATTTCCTGTAAGATAGCGGTCCTTCCAATGGTATTTGAGACTGAAAAAACAGAGTTCATACAAATATAAAGCACTTTTTAAATGGGATCTTTAGAGCTAAAGAGGAACACATTTATTACATGAGTTGTGTACGTGTTGGATTGTGTTTTTTATAGAATCCAATGTTGGATATGGTTGAAACTAGATGAGAAGAGCATTAATTGATGGTGACTAACATTTTGAATAAGATTATTGTTTACATTAGTTCTTGTATTAATTTGCTTAATGTTTTATCACATCTGTATCATATTTACACATATCAATAAGTGTAAAATGTTAAAATATGCAATGTCTTATCGGGTATAAGCTGCTGCATAATATGGCGCCCCCAGCCGCATAGTTTGTCTTTCTTTGCAACAGTATTTAAACGTCCCTTCTCCATAATTTGGTCACTTAGTGTTGCATAATTCCAGTGGTCCTGTTTATGATAAAATTATTCAAATTAAACAAAAGGAAAATTCATTCTGAGAAGCCTCATCGCTCTCTCTGTGTGGCAATGCACTAAAATCAAGCACAAAATGTGAATGGATGTTGATTAAAATAAATCATCAGTCTTATTTGCTTGTGATGCTAAATAGTGAGATATGAAATATCCCATCAATTTTAAACGATCTTTATTAGCATCGTGTTAGAAGCATTTGAAGATCTCCACTTTGGGAAAATGTTGATCTCTTCTCTAAAAAATTGCTTAGTAAGTGAAAGGTCGAGTATCAGTGGCACAGTGATTGAAAGATAGTTTTCTCACTATGAAACTCAAAAAGTCGATAACTTATTTAACAAGTTTCTCCGGCTCCACCTGGCAGTTGCAAACAAGGAACTACATTGCATATTATGAACAGCTAACTATGGATTCAAAATTTATGAACTGGCTAATGGCAACTTCACAGAACAACATACATTTTACTGTTTGATGCAGGAGGCAAACAGTGCTCCAGCATACTGAGATGCTTAAAGAGCTGTCTGCAATGGTTTAGGTTAAAATGCGTTAGGCAGAGCATTCTGAAAATAGAATGTTCTGATAATTATATATTGCATTTCTAATTAAAAAGAAATGCAATCTTAATGTTTTGGTGGCTTGTAAACAAGAGATCCATTTTTCATAGGGAATTTGATGTGTAATTTAACCTTTTACGTTATTTGCACAAAAAGAGGGTATGCGTGAACTTGGAGAGGAATTAAACCACTATTAGTGGTGGCAAGTCCATATTGTTAGCTAGAATTAGTAGATATTCTCCCTGTTTGTTCTGAATCATAGTTCACAGTTTTCTTTACATCAAGGCTAAATACCTTAAAGCAATACATTTTTCATGATAATAGTTTCACAATTGTGTCCCTTCTCCTTTCTCCTTCTGGTACAATATCAGGTCAGATGTTTGATCTGCATCTCATGTGGATATGTCAATAAATGACCTTTAGGAAGTGTAGCCTGGCTGCACTCAAGGTGGCCACTCTATAATCGACTTCTGTGAGTTGGCTGCAGCAGTCTCACAGGATTCGCTCATTTATTAGTCACTGCTCCTAGTAAGGAGCGCCCTATAATGCCCTTGGGCCTTTTAACATAATTTATTTTCATGCTTGTGTTGCCCCTGCAGGAGGCGGAGTCACCACCAAGCATTTTTGTATGTTGTGGGGGGACTGCTGGAAGTGCAGCAGCCTCCTAGGACCATTTAAAAAGAACAGTAAGTCTCCTGGGTCATTGAATCCATGACCCCAGGAGAGCTTACAATATTTTTTGGAGGCACTCCTAACAAGAGCGCTATGTTCTTAAGCTGTAGGGCAGAGCCCCCTTGTGGCTGGTTCTATAGCTTTACTTTGTAGCTTGAAAAATGTATAAAAAGGATCAAAGACATGTTGATCTTTTTTTTTAATAAAAATGTATTTTATTTTTAATGACAATCACTTTTATTGCACATTGAACTGTGTGAATTAATGAACTACACATTTCATTATAATTATTGGTCATTTTCTGAGAAAGACAACATGTGTTTTATATATGCTGATTTTCTGAACCGTTCATAAAGTCAATAGGTCCACATTTTATATTTTTGGTGTTCTGACCCTTTGGCAAAGTCAGTTGCCCTGCCTTAGTTAAAATGACACCTCTTATATTCAGCCATGTGCGTCAACAGGAGTTTGGCCACCAGGTCGTGCGACCAATCCCCACCCTGCATAGCTTTCAAATAACTTAAATTATACATAAATATGTCTCTGACTCTTTATTTTAATATTTTTCAGCCCAAAAAATGCACGAGGACCTTGTGTCATTTTTTAATACATCATTAGGCACACCTTAAATGCAGCCATGCACCCTGGCCCTTCATTCCCAGCTGTAGAGCAAAAGTTCCCGCCTGGGAATTGCTTAAAAAATATATGGTAAGTTCTCTTGAGGTCATGTAGTCAATGATTCAGAAGATTTCCTTGTTTTTTTCCAAATGTTGCTGGGGAGATGCAAAACTTCCTGTAACACTCAACAACATTAAAAAAAAATGTTCGGTGGTGCCCTTGCCCCATCTAGGGACATCACCAAAATAAATATGCAAAAACCCTCAGAGGGAAATATGGGGTGCTCCTTGAAAGATCTGTGAATAATAAATTAGTGTCTGTAGCCACAAATTTAATAATCAATCAATCAGTCAACAAAACTTTAGTGGGCTTTTGTATAAAAACCATAAAAGTCAAGAATACATCACAGGGATACATAATAAAATATAGTAAAATTAATAAAAATGGTACATGATGTCTACCTATCCAGTTTACGCCCGCCCATGGTGGTCAATCACAGGTCGCTCTAAGCCTTACTGTAGCCTTTAAAAAACTAAGAACATACCATAAAGTACTCCCTGACGACATTTGTAAAAAGATAAAAGCTGGTCGCACTTGATTAAAATTGGCTTGTTTTATGATTGGGATTAAAAAGGTCTTCCTAGCCACCTCATAGCTACTACAGAACATTAAAAAATTAAGCATGTCCTGTGGAGACATACTGTCGCAGCCACAGGGCAGCAGAATCTCGCCTTTCTTGCTCCCTCGTGGGTGCACAAGAAGAAGATGAAATAAATCCAAGCGAAATCTAGTAAATAAAAAGCGGTCATATGAACTGGGAAGCCCTAAAAGATAAGGTTCCGTGGAAAATACAGTTTTCAGGGGGATAAAGCTACGTACAATAGACTTTCTCAACTCACAATCCTCCCTTTCCATCACCCTCAGCTTAAGAAAGGACTCTTTTGCCCAAGGTAAGTCTTTTCTGCAAATAGTATCAGGGTTGCAGAAGAGGTCTGGTCTGCCTAGTTTCCTAAATCCTTCCTGTATATAGTTGAAATGATAATCTCTTTATTGCGTGATTAATTAAAACCTTTGCAATCAGTTAAAACATGTGTTTAGAAAGCAAAACAACATGATTTATAATACTAGAATTAATTAAATGCATTTAAAATTTGCAATGTTTCCATAAAATTACAAGAAGAGTAAAAGCAGGCATACAGTACAGCCAATAAGGTGCGTAAGATAGCGAAAGTGCAAAAATAATTTTGGGGAGTATAAACTCCTAAGCGTTCCTTAGCAATGCCGGTTCCTTTAAAGTTAGTGTTAAGGGTTTTGATCTAAATAGCATTGGAGTCTATAAGTGGGCATCCAAAAGTTCGTTGTTGACAGTTGCAATCTGAAGTTCGTCGTGTCATTTGCACACCCAGTTCATTGCACCCCTTGCCAGGTAATTCCAATGTTAGTGATAGGCTAGTTCCTAAGCCCGCATTGCTGTGCCAGGGATGACCCGATAGATTTGAGGATTTTATGTCGACGTTACTGGCCCGCAGCCCAAGAGTGGCTGCTTAAAAACATAAAGGAACAGTTGTAATAGACTAAATTACCAGGGACAATCTCTTTTGAACAGGGTTGTCATAAATAACTCGGAGGATGGTGGGCCTAAATTGATGACCAGTTTGTTAGAGTACTTCCGGGGATAGCTTTGCTTTTGCTGCACTCATAAACCGAACAAGGCTGCAGGCCAACCGAACGTTACTACCCTCGAAGCAGGCCTTTACCGCCTGTCTGCATGTTCGTACCTGGCTTTCGATCAGGCGCGGCTTTAATAGCTGTCTTCGTTCCGCTTCCAAGCCCTTGCAAATGCATAGTAGATGTAGAACATCCTCATTGGTGTCTCCGCATAATCTGCAATAGTTTGTTGTGTCTGTGCGTTTCCACGGTGGAAGGTGACACTTGGCGGGTAAAATTCCCAACCTCAGAAGCAGGAATCTTTCTTTTGTGATTCTCGAGAAGCCTGTTCCTAGGTATGGTTGTGGCTTGCCCCTCGCATAGCTCTGAATTACAAACCAACCATGGGCCCTCCTACTGAGTGCTGCTTTGTCTTCTTCGTGGGATACAATCTTTACTGATTTATTTACCAGGTCCTTGAAACTTTTATGGGACGTACTAGTTTCCCATAGGTCCTGTAAAGCAAGCAGCCTTATTGCTGATTGAAGGTAACCCATGGCCGGGCTGTCTTTTTTCCTTGTCATTTCCTTCCACAAGTGTGAGTTCAGTGTGCCAGGCTCGGCTCCCTTTATTTTGTACCAGCACTTGGCGTAGGCGCCCTTTCGTGATATTTGCTGCTTTTGGAGGCCGAACTCTAGCCTTATTTGTGCTGGCGAAGTGAATTGCGGGAGATTGAATATTATTCTCACGGCCTTGGAGACCGCATTATCCAAGGTAACCTCGTCTCTCCCTCTCATTGATTCGCTGCCGTAAGTGATCGTAGGTATCCTGTATATAGTTAAACCAGGGTATGTGGTGAGCACCATCTAGACCCAAACAGTCCCTTAGTATCTCTTTGTTTAGGGCAGTCCCGTTGTTTAACCAAACTTTGAGCCAGTAAACTAAGGGGCGAAGAGACAGCAAATCTGTTAGATAGGGCGCACCCAGTTCTTCGTGGACAATGAAAGTAGCAGTGCCCTGTGGAACACATAGCAATCGTCTCAGGATCCTGTTTTCCACTACTTGAAGCTCATAAAGAGAGGCATAACCCCAGATCTCACTGCCATACGCTACCTGGGATAGACACCTAGATCTGTACATCTGCAAGAGGGCGCCTATCGGTTTTTGCTAAGGCAGGAGGCCCCCCTGTTTACTTTTTAACAATGGGCCCCAATTTAACTTAGCATCCAACATAACCCCTAGGTAGGACAAAACACTAGTTTTGGGGTCAGGGATAGACCCTAACTTAAAGTTAAATGATTACTATGGGCTGCGGCCTATCTGCATCACTTATGACTTGGTGTTATTTACTAGCAGGTCCCATGAAGGTCACGAAGGAGTTGATTAATGATCGCAACCCCCTGGCGGTCCTGGCCATAAGGAGCGCATCATCTGCATATAGTAGTACCGGCAGGCCACGCCGGCCCACCCGAGGATCATCAGCATGTGTGGAAATCAGGTCCATCTCTAAATAGTTAATGTATAAATTAAATAAAAATGGGGCCAATATACATCCCTGTCGTACCCCTCTCTGGATTGGGAACTGACGAGTCACCTTGCCATTGTTAGTATAACGAACCATCGCTTTGGTGTTCCTATTGAGCTCTTGTCTAAAGAGAATAATATTCTTGTCTACTCCCATACACTGAAGGGTCTCCCATAATTTAATTCTATTCACCCGGTCAAATGCTGACGACAGGTCCATGAAGGCCAAGTAAATCGTGTCTGAGCGTGCGACCGTGTATTTGTTTAAAATCATGTACAGGTTAAGACATTGGTCCATTGTTGACCTCCCCGGGTGAAAGCCATATTGGATATCTGACAATATGTTGTTTTCATCTGCCAATGTTGTTAACCTATCCAATAAAATGCGTCCCACCACCTTTACGGTTGAATCCAACAACGATATAGGCCTGTAACAAAGGGTGCTGCCCCTATTGCCTTTTTTAAAAATCAGGACGATGGTGGATATTGTCCAGGAGGTAGGTGGGGCTTCTCTTATGGCTGCGCTGATGGTGGCAGTAAGAACTGGCACCCACATCTGAAGGTTAGATATAAAAAGGTTAAGGGGTATGCCATTCAGTCCAGGCACCTTATTTCTGGTCAGTCCCTCAATACCTTTTTTGACCTCATCCGCAGAAATGACGAGAGCCGACTTTCCTGCCCCCCTGTATTCCACTAACCTAGTTTCTGTGGGACTAGAAAACATTTCCTGGAAGTGGCCAACCCATTCCTCCTCCGTGATGTGTGTGTCAATGGCCTGTCCAGCATCTCCTATCAGCAAGTATATGGCACATTGGGGGCTGAGGGGGAAGGCTCAAGGCCCAGTGGCCCCACTGGCTCCCTGCTTTCACCTTATTCCTGAGCTATGAGCAGGAGCCAGCATTTTTTTTGTTGGGTGCTCTACTCCCACCCAACAAAGTTGCCTCGCGTCCATAGACGAAGCCGCCGCCCGTCCCTTTCATCAACCGACTGAAACGGTCACTCCAAATTCACTACTTGGTCAATTGAAGGAGCATTAAATTACTCGCTGCCGGCCAACTCGGGACCATGGTTCCCCGCCCTTCCAGGTCAAGTCTCATGGGCTCCAGGGCTCAGGAACTCCGTATTTTTCTGACCGGCACCTTTATTAATTAATCTCCAAGACCATAACTGTGATTTACCAGTCCATTATGCCGCGCTCCCTTCATGACCGGTGATCTGCTACCCTAGGGTCCAACCAGACTTCCTTATTCTGATTTATCAGCCCACCAATCCTAGTTGCCTTCTCAAGACCCAAGATTCGCATCTTGTATTTCTCATTAATACCATATGCTCACAATTCTGTCCTGATGAAGATCTCAAATTGTTGAGATCACAACGCCGTCGACCCTTCTACAACCAAACTCCTTAATTTCCTGAATTAATTTTATAAGGAGTTTTGTCTTTGTTGTCAATGCGATGTATGTTTTTTAAAGTCTTCCTTCTCTCACCACATCATGTCTTTTTCACTAAACTGTGAGCACAGGATCTATAATCCGCATTTACTGATATATTGAGTATTGTTAATAACTGAACTGTTTTACAATGTTCACCTGCGTCCCGCTCTATGCATGGCTTCTTCAAAACTGACTTGTGTCAAAGGAGTAATGATTGATTCATCCCCCCTCTTTGAAAATATTTATCCTTACCTGGACTAAAAGGCTCTGTATGAACCACTGTTTTTTATAAAAACTACTCCCACCCAGGGCATCCAGCAAGTTTGTGCCATGCTGTGAGCTGTGGGGCGAGACCCATGGAACCTAAGTCCCTGCCGACTCCCCAGCCAGCACCAATTCTGGGGGCCAGTGAGAGGCAGCAATTCTTTTTCCACCGGGGAACCCACAACATTCAGAGCTCTTAGGAGCCGCAGGGGAAGCCATGATTAGATTTTACAGTTTAGATTCCATCAAGGCAACTTTACATGTGCCACATTTTTGTATAAAACCAGAATGTTAGCACTCTGGTTGTTCGTTAGAACACTGAGGGGAGGGAATGGGCTGGGGCACAGACTTGGCTAATGGACACCAGGGGGAAGGAGTAGGGCCAGAGGCCACAAGCTGACCAAGCCAGACAGGCGGGAGGGGAAGTAACAGCACTACGGACCATCCAGGTAGGTGAGAGGGACAGAGGCTGAGCAACGGATCATGGATGGCAGGGTGGAGGGGGCAGTGCCAGCAGGCCTAACATGCAGGACTGTTGAGAGAGTCTGTGGCTGCACAATCAATCATGGAGGGCAGGAGGATGAGGGGCAGTAGAAGCACAACATACTGAACATTAGGAGGGAGGGGGCAGGGGCATGCACATGGACAACAAAGGTCAGGGAGTGAGGAAAGGGCAACAAGCTTACCATGCAGGGCTGGCAGTAGGGACAGTGGCAGTAAAACTGACCATGGGGGGCATGGAGGGAGGGGGCTGGGGCATGCCAATAGACCATGGAGTGCAGGATGTAGTGGACAGGGGCATTGATTCAGAATACGGAGGTCAAGGAGTAGGGGTGCAGAGGCATCAAGCTGACCACACAAGGCAGGCAGAAGCAGCAGTGGCTTCCCAACAGATCATGGAGGGCAAGTGGGAAGGGAGTGACAGCATAGTGGAGCATGGAGGGCAGTAATGGGTAGTGGTATGAACTCAGATGATGGAAGGCAGAGGGAAGGGACAGGGGCAGCAAGCTGACCATGCTTGGCAGGTAGGCGGGACAGTAACAGCACAATGGACCATGCAGGGCAAGCAAGCAGGCAGAAGGGGCAGTGGCAGCTTGATGGACCATGGAGGCCAGGAGAGAGGAGGCAGGGGCAAGCACACAGACAATCGAGGGCAGGGAGAGCAGGGGGGAGGTAGCAAGCTAACCATGCACAGCATGCGGGAGGGGCAGCACAACTGCTACATAGTGCTGAAGTTAGGGGGCAGCACCATCGACTGGTATAATGAACGGCAGAGGAGGTGGCAGGGACAACAAGCTAATCATGGAAGGCAAGTGATAGCACATTGGACCATGCAGGGCAGAGGGAAGGTGGCAGGGACCTGAACTCTGACAGCCAAGGGCAGGAAGGAGGTGGGTGGAGCAGCAAGCTAAGCACTGAGGGCAAGTGAGGGGCAGCACAAAAGAATATGCAGTGCAGGAGGGTGGAGGCAGGCCAGAGGTTTGGAGAACAGAGGGCAAGGAGGAGGAGGAAGGGCAGCAAGCTAACCATGAAGGAAAGCCCTGCATGGGCAGGGACAGCACAACGGACAATGAATGGCAGAAGGGAGGGGGCAGAGGGAAGGGGCACACATACAGGGCTTGAAGGGCAGGGAGGAGGGGCAAGAGCGGGGCAGTAAGCTGACTAGATAGGGTAGACTAGCATGAGCAGGGGCAGTAAGCTATCAACAGAGAGCTGGAAGGATGGTGCAGGGGCATGTTGATGTTTAACAGTGAACTGGCAGAAAGGTCGCAGAGGAAACAATCTGACCATTCCAAGCAGGCCGGCATGGGCCATCGAGGGCAGGAGGGAAGAGCAGGGGCATGCACATGGATAACATAGGGCAGAGAGTGGGGGCAGAGGGAAAGGTAGAGAGCTGACCATAGAGGGCAGGCCGGCAGGGCAAGCTCAATGGGCCATGGAATGCAAGCGAGAGGGAGCAGGAGAACAGGCTGACCATGGAGGGCAGGGGTGGGGGCCAGGGCATGTAGGTGGAGAATGGAGGGCAAGCAGTGGGGGAGCAGGGCCAGTTCAGCATGCTGACCACAGAGGACAGGCTTTGGTGGGTTGGCCATCAGTAGGGGTTGGACCTGTGCCAACTGTCTGTTGCAGATGACTGAAGATTGTGCGAAGAGGAGGTGTTGGCTGAATATGTTGAAAAACCATAGAAATGCACTGAAAAAAACAAAGGTGAAAAAGATGTTACAGTCAGGTATTGTAATATGATCTCTCCAACATTAAAAACCCAGAAATGCCCTGAAAAAACAAAAGTTAAACTGACATTATAGTTACATGTGGTAATAAGATCTTAGCATATGGTAAAAAAAACTTTAGAAAATCACAGAAAAAAACAGGTTCAATTAACTTTGGAGATAGGTGTTGAAATGAGTTCAAAACGGACTCCCTAAAACCAAAAAAACCACTGAGAAAATGGGACATGAAAAGTGGTCTTCTGAATACGTAGAGATGAAGGCTTTGGAGAGCTTCCTTGTTTTGCTGTAATCCACGCCCACACCTTAACAACTACCCCCTTTTTAGCACCCTAGGCCAAGCTCAAGATGTTAAATTGCATGCATCTGAAACCTGCAGATGATTGGTCACATGATGCACACCGGTGCCAGTGTGATAGAGCAAGTTTACAACGGATAGTTGAGTCTTTGCATAGAGACAGAGACAAATCCAGATCAATCTTGAAGGAAAATCTTCACAGCTAACTGGGCCTCCACCAGCCTTTCAATAAATCTTCCTCATTTACTTCCCAATCTCTTTTTGATATGTACTGCACATGCCCTTGAGGAAGGAATTAGCACTCAATCCACAAATTCCAATATATATAAACAAATCAGAGTCTTCCTCCATAACGTCATAACATGTATGTTTAGTCTTATTATGATGCATTTTCCGAAACCCAGTACTTGGACACCAAACACACGTGGTTACCAGAAAGGGTTGGACATCCAAGACTGTAGGAGGGGTTAACCTGGAAGTGAATCTAGATTCAAGCTCACTCTACATTTAAGATTTTTGCTCCTGAGGACATTACATATTGTGAACTTGGAACCTTGATTTGGGGAAAATAATTTTCAGATATGAAGATTTTGAATATTTTCACAGCTTAGAAGACTTATGTTTAAAATTGGTGAGCCCTGTTGAAGTTGGTTGACGAAACATGCGTTGGCTAAACTGATAGAACTGTATATGATTGGCTAACTCGGAACAACCCCATGGCTATGAACAAGATTACCAAATAAAGAAGATTTCCACCAAGTACTAGACTTTGGAAAATAATTGGAACACTATGGAATATAATTGTGTAATCAAGGGAATCAACTCTATTTGGAACCTTGTAGGTTTGTGGAGAACTGGGTAGCCATTCCTCTTGCAGCACCATAATATTGTACACACAATTCTGAATAATATATCCTGAATTGAGCTCCTATGTAGCTTTCTTGGCTGCCTCTGTCAGTGTTTTTTTTATTATGATTCATGTCATTTCTAATATATGAGACGTTAAACCCTCTGCAGTTCATCAAAGCTCCCTCTCTTATGCATATTGGCTCTGGACCTAATGTAGTAATCCCAGACAACAGGATGCCTGGACAGGAATTCCTAAGGAACAGTAATCTAAGACACATATCTACGTGGAGCACTCCCATTAGTATCCTTTCTAACCTAGAATCCATGCTGGTTGCTAAGTTAGGGGCACCCCTCCTTTCACACAAGTGTGGAATACTGAGGAATTTCTCTCAAGACCGATTAACAGTGACTTCCACAGTGGGGGTTGGCTTCTAGCTTAAAGCAGTCCCTGTTGGGAATAATTGGTAGAACCTCTGCCATATGGCACCTTCTGCCCCGATGCACCCCCTATTGCTTGTTTTCCCAGCCCTCTTCACACTCACATGAGGCCATAGTTTATCTTCAGGACTCTGCTTGTACAGTTTAACCCTCCCTCCTTTCCCCTCTGCACAGATACATGTTAATCCAATAATTTATATTTCAGGTGGCATACTCTGAGGATCATTGAGCACTGTGTCTTACACTGGTTACTGGTAATCAATTGTGTTGCAGGTTTCCAAGATTGCCAATTGATCTTTGCGTGGCCCTGAACGTTTGAACCTTGATGGTTGATGAACCCCTTGAAAGTATGTCCTCACAATCCTCCATGATAGCTCAATGAAAAATATGCCCTTGAATGCTAACTGTTTGTCCTATTAAATTACATGGAAAAAGTCCTACATTAACTATATTCCAGACCAATTGCTCTTATTCAAGAGGCATATTTATTGGAGGTGGCATTTACGGAAGAGGAAATGTAATAAGTGGAAACTGTGGTCAGTAACAGCTGTCCTGTGATCCACCACGGGTTGTATCATGATCAGGTGCACTGGCTCAGAGGAGAGCTGAGTGCCTGTATTTTTTGCTTCTGAGGAATCTATAGTTTGTACATATAGGTCAGAGATTTTCCAAATGAATGCATTAACTTTAAACAGAGTAAGCTGGAAACAGAGAGCTCATCGTTTCAAACTTTTTTCTGTCTAAAGTTCATGCATTAACTCAGAGAAAGTGAGTTAAATGTATGTGCACCTGATAATGATACAGTCCCAGGGCCACAATGTAAATACTACTGCCTGCTCAAAGAAATGCAGTGTAGTCATCCTTAAAAGGAAGTCCTGTCAAATAAAGTCTTCAAAGAGTGATTGGACCCAAGGGCTACCATGTATTTTTGAAACCCAAGAAAATGGACAGAACTTTGACTGTGGACTTGGTATTTGTACCCAATGTGAACAAACAACTTTTCCTTTCCCAACTATCGAGACTGTTTATTCACTTCAGGCCTCCAAATCTGGTATTGGGGGTGGGGACTGGAATCTGGCATTATACACCATCCTGGACATAACTGGCATGCATGATGAACACAACAGAAAGGACAAGGACATTTTGAAGGATAGTATGACTGACCATAACCTGATTGACATTTGGCACATCTTGCACCTGGCACAAACGGAATACACATTCCTATCTTGTCTGCATAGTAAACCCTCCTGCATTGATTATTTCCTAATGCAAGGACCTCTTGATTCACAAAGGTAAACTTGCACTTGGTAATAAGTTTACTACTTACTCGAATTCGCAAACTATGTGCAGAGTTTTATGACTCCGCACTCTCTTTCTTAGTGTGTGTGGAGTTCTCCACACCCGAAGACTCTGCAGTCGAGGTGGAGAACTTTGCACACATAAGTATAGGGAGTGCAAAGTCATAAAACTCTGCACATAGTTTGTGAACTACATTTTGTAGTACATTTTATAGTACTTCAAAACATACTACAAAGTGCCGTTTGAGAATCAGGCCCACAATGCAGTACACTGCAACATTTTAGAGGGAACTGTCACTAACCATTCCCCAATACAGCTGAGTTTAGACCTGGGACATCCCCGTCCCGCCTGTCAAATGGTGTATGTTCGCCAATAGAAATAGAACCACTAATGATAATGAAAGGCTTGGGTCTCTTGTGCAAACATAGGTCACAGAAAACGAGGGCTTAACTTATTCAGCACTGGTATATGTACAGCGCTCTAGGTAGCAGTGAAAGCTACCTGGAGGGGCCTTTTGTGAAGTTACTCTGCCATAGCCAAATGGAAATCTAAGGTGGAACAAACTAAACAGGAACACTTGTATGAGATTCCCACTTCACAATCTAAATCAAATCCTTCCATGACCTGCAGGCATAAGCGGGAATTCACTAAACACTTGCTCAACTCCTTTTTCACACACAATGCAGAACTACCCCTTTTAAATTGAAACACAGTCATTATAAACAGAATTCTGGATGACTGCTGGCTGTGCAACTGTGCCAGAGAACATCACAGATACCTATTGCTGCTAAACATGGCTCAAATGGATGCTTCTTGACATACCAACATGACACAGCCAAGGCCTTTGCCTCTTTTAATAAGGGTCTGTACAGCATGGGTAATTCAAACACAGAGATCATCTGAGTCTCACTGTACTGAGTTGAGAGTTCAGGGCCCTTTCAGAAGGACAGTTAACAAAGGAGGAAATGGCAAAGATGACCTCACTACTTGTAAATCCCCAGGCAAAATGGGAAACTTTACAAGAAGGGTAAACCTGTTTTGATTATTGCAGCATACAAAGAAGTGGAAACTACCAGTTTTCTGACCTCATAACGTTCAAAGCCACCATATCTCTCATTCACAAAGAAGGAAAAAGACCCTCTATCATGGCCAAGTTAGTGGCCTATCACACTGATAAATGTTAATATTTAAATACTGGCCCAACTGTTGGCTTGTACTCAACTTGCAGGTTTAGCCTTTGCTGGGTTGATCATCCAGAAATCATAAGTGGACCTTAGCACACGTCTTATGACAGCCTACAGCTCTACTAAAGGCCATGTTGCTTGATGTGGAAAAAGTACTCATCCATGTGGAATGAGGCTATCATTTCTGAAACATGGAAAGGGCAGGGCTGTTCATTGACTGTGAATATTAACTTTGGGGGGAATCAATAAAAGAACTTGTCAGGGCGGACACAATCCCCTCTCCTCTTTCTCTTGGTATCTGAACTGCTATGTGTGTCAATGAGTCAATCAGGGAATATACAGGGCATTGTGATGCCAAATGGATGTAACCGATCATTTCTTTATGCTGATGACATTTTAAAAACCTCACCAAACTGAAAATATTTATAACTTTGATATTGCACATTTATTCTCCAGAAAATGATGGTATAGATCAACTAGAGAAAGTGCAACGTGCTACCACTTTGCCAACTCACTACTAAAGCTAGTCTCTCAGGTTACTATACAAAATGGGTACACAGAAGGCTCAACTAATTTGGTAGCCATAGCAATAAACGGTTAGACAAGATTGCAGAAAAGAATGTATCCACCTTGATCATAAAGATCAAAATTGGCTTTGTATAGCGTTCACAGATTAATTTATCCAGTTGGGGCAGGATGCAGTCAGTCAAAATAATTGTAACTTTGAGGTACACTAATCTCTTTAGCATGCCCTCCATATTGAACCACACATTTTTATTTTCCTGTACTGATGCTGACATTAATTTCTATGTCTGGGGCAAGAAACAGCCCAGAATGAAACCACTGAAATTTTGGGCACATACAACATCTGACGGGCTCAGACAATACATGACCTTACACAACATAACACACCATTAAAAGTCTCATATTTTCTACCACGAGCGCAACAAGTACACCTATGGTTAGATATTGAGTGGACACTACTCTGATAACATTGGGATTATACCCATATACATCTGTTAGACATCCAGAACATCTGAACCAAGCTGACTGAATGGAATACAGCACATCGGAAACTGAAGTGCAACATGCTAATGTATCACTCATTCCCCTTATGTAACAACGCAAACCTAATTGTAGGGGATATAGCTATTAACTGGACTGGATGGCTTAGTAAGGAGAAACGTTTCCTTACTCAATTAGTTACTACTGAATTTCTTACAGGCTCCTGTACTTTCCAAACTAACATGAACCTTGGAAACAGATGTTTTTGGCAATACTTATAACTGTACCACTGCCTGGAAAAATGCCTGTACCCATATCAAATCAATCCTCCAGTCTCCCTTGTTGTACAATATCTCCGATCATAAGCCTTTTCTGAAGAGTTGTTTTTGGGTTGTTTAGTGTACTCATCAGTGAATCATTGTCAAAAATGAATGAGTGCACCACTAAACAATTTTACTAAGGGATGCTAAAGAGGTAACACTCTCCTGAGGTCTGGTTGCCACTGTCATCAGAGCCCGATTGGTTCATCAGATAAGCCAAGCTCATATGGCTGCACTTTAAAATATTACTCTAGAACATTGCTGGAATTACATAAAGCAGGCGTCCTTGATCACTCAAGATGATGGAGATGCAATCAGAAGCACTGTAATCAGTTTGGATCATAATGTCATGCACTAGTGAACTAAATATAAAACAATCAGTTCAACTAGCTCTACAGCATAACATAACATCAGGACTTACTTCAAGAGAAGTGAGATGGCCAAAGAGGAATGTAGCTTTCAAGAACACAGACTGGAGAGAGACCTGGTGCCTAGAAGTCTGCTCTCAGGACCTGGAGGCTGCATGACCAGAAAAACTTTTTAGAGGAGTTGGACAAATGTAGGACTTACCATTTCTCCATGACTGTTGGACCACAGGGCAAGGTGCTGAGGCTTGCCCAATGAGGCCACAGCAAAGAAAAGCAAGAAAACCAGGATCATCCTTCTTAAAGATTTTTATTTACGCTGAAGCAGGTTGAACAGAGCCTCTCAGAAAAGGGATCCAACCTCATGGAGCCCTACCTGGCTACAGCTTTCAGCATTGCCCCAATTGAGAATTTTGAGAACAGAAAAGTGATTAAGTTTGAAGGTAAAACCTTGGACTGAGGAGAGAAGGCTAATCTATCTCAGCAGCAAAGCAGCCTTGCCAGCTATAAAAGCCAGCTATGTCCCACTCAGAGCTTTTAGTGCCAATGATGGCTTAAGATGGAGGCCAACAATAACTTATCTGACTTTGATTTACCATCACCAGCCTGCCTTGCTGGAGGATTCTGGCTTTCTGAAAAAAGACTAAGGGTCTTGTTTAGAGTACGGAGGTTGGGCTACTCTGTCACAAACATGGCATATATCCCATCCGCTGTTTTACAAGTGCATTAAAACCTGTGCCATTTGTAAGGTGGAAGACTGGCTATCCGCCACATTTTGATGAAGTAGCCTTCTCCCCAAGCTCTAAATAAGGCCCATAGTCTAATTGCTTGGTGTATCCAACCTTCGCTGCATCCCTGTCCACCTAAAATTCTGCCTCTGTTTTGATCAATTGCAGGCTGATATTTGTTAATGGTGCTTTACTTTTTGTAGGTAACTTTTGCCTTAAAACCTGAATAATTCATATCTCTGGTTCCCACATCTAATTTTAATCATTTTAGTGTATTTTTGTTCATTACATTTTTTTATCTCTTTTTCTTATTTGATTTGGGAATTTAAATTAGCGGTTTCCTTGACTTTAAAATTGTCAGTACTGCTCAAAGTTAATTTCTCTAGGGAACTGCCTGGTGCACATGCCTTAGCAACTCATTGAGTAAGGGTTTCCCTGAGACTCATGTTGAAAACTAGCCAGGATGTATTTAATAAATTAGTAAGGGTCCACCTTTCCAAAATTGATAACTTACTTTTGATAGTTTTCCTATATAGTAAATATACTTTTCTATTCCATGTGTCAATGCAGTTCTTTTAAACAGCAGCACAGCGAATGCACAGTGGTGCTCTGGCAGCCATATATGTTTCTAATGTATGTGAGTGGTGTAAATACACACTGGCGCGCACATATAACATCTAGCTTGCATTCCACTGGTGCAAATTCGGCCGCAGTTTTAAATGGAAATCCCAGAGAGTTAAATACACCAATTGGCTAAAACCAATGGTACAGAATGTTTAAGGACATGCACTGTGGCACCAGCAAAAATAGTCATGAGAAAGGGGAGAATTAGGGGAGACTAAGTAGGAAAGGTGACACTACTACACCCATCTTTCCTGACAAGTCATTTTTGAAGGGTAATTATGGCAACATCCCCATATCACATAGTTAAGAGGCAAGATAGCAACAATGGCGTTTGTCCTAATCAGGATGATTCTCATAGATAGATTAGCCCACTCCACTCAGTTGCACCGTGTTCTTTAAAAGCCCTTTGAAAGATATGAAAGCTGCACCTATCAAGAACTATGAAGTAGGCAAGCATATGTTCCTACAAAACAAATATTGAATA
Organism: Calotriton arnoldi; assembly: GCA_963921515.1. Taxonomy (NCBI): domain Eukaryota; kingdom Metazoa; phylum Chordata; class Amphibia; order Caudata; family Salamandridae; genus Calotriton; species Calotriton arnoldi. Next base: position 1,855,846 of record CAWUFW010002830.1, on the reverse strand, counting down.
CCACTCGGTGATCAATCCCCAAGGTAAACAGGAAGGCAGCCATAATTCTGGGGCAAGGAATCAAAGAAAGAAAGGAGATCTATTAAGGGAAAACATGCTCTCTAATCCATTCTTGTGAATGAGGGTAACATAAAAAAACATTGTTGCTGCACTTTCTGATGGAATGTCAGGCTCTCCATACGAAGGCCACACAGTGTAATCACAAGTCTTTACAGCAGGCAAAATGTGAACGGCCTGGTAAAAGGAACACCCTGCATGCTAACCTGAACACCACTCACATTTAAATGAACTATCACCACTCTGTCCACAACCAAGGTAAAAATATCCCACTGAAGAAGATAACTAGGAGAGTGCAAAGTTTTCGTTACACCAGTATAGTCTCACTGAGTCCCGAATATTAGCCTTCCTGTTCTTCACAAAGTTGTTTGCTTTTTCAATGCATATATGCATGTGCATAGTTTTCTCTTTTTAGTTTTAATTAGCTCCACTACTTTTATTTTATGCATACCTTGTTTCGATTTTTCTCGCAAGTACTCTGAGACCATGTTGTACTGACAACCACAAGCATTTGCATGCAAGTGCATGACTTATTTAGCTTTTACTTGTAATTAGTCTGAAACTTTGTCATACCGTTTACTTGCAAGCATTTTGTACACACGTGCATAAGTTGCTAAAGTTTTACTAGTGAGTCACTAAATACACTTTCATTCAAATTACTTGTGAAAGGCCCAAAGTGGTACATCTTGACCTTTTTGTATTTCATCCATGAAAGGTTTTATTCTACACTAACACACTTTATACGAGCTCCTGGAATTACTCCACGTGCTCACCAGAGAGTCCTTGAAAGCTGGTACATACGAAGAAACAAATGCCTACGAATATGGTAATACCCTAGATATTTTCTGCCCCAATGTACATGCACTCAAAGAAGTGTGTGTCCCCCTTTTCTTCACCAGACACATCTGGTTTCATGCTCCCTTTAAAGCTAGTCTTATCGCGAACTAAATTAATTTTCAGTTTAGGTTTTATATGCTGAATGCGCTAAATAAACTGAAACAAATACTGAAAATGACAGAATTGGTTTCCACTACTTTTTAATAATTGTTCTTCTTCTTCTTTCTATGATTGGCCAATCTTGAGTAAGCTATCTGTGTAGGAAATCCAAACCCACTGTATTTTGTCTTTTTAATCTCCTTGATTTAAATCCTATGCTTGAAGTTGAGGTCTGCTGTACAGTCCAAATACCAGATATTCTCTTCGCCTTCCTGTCGAATGCAGCTCTTGATATAATGTGACTGGCTACATGGTTGTTGTTTGGAGGTGAACATCTAACCTACAGGCTATACTGTGACTGCCCTTTTAACAGGTCACCATGTCAGGTCCTGTTGCCGTATGATATGAAGGAGTTGGTAAACGTGTATCATTTCCCAATAGCCACTCATTGTCTTCCATGTGGCATATGCCAATTATAGTGATTTGGATTTTACATACCAAGACATGAGTCTTTCCAAACACAGAAGGTATAAAGAGTTCTACATTTGGAGGCATGGTACCAAAACTAAGGCTTAAAGTCAAAACATCAGAGCAGTTGTAGTCTCTAGCTCTGTGAATACTTGCAAGTCCATCTCACCTGTGGCCTATGTCTGCAGACCCAAACTTCCTTTACAGATTAAGTCTATACATATATATATATATATAAGGTTAGGTCTATTGTTTTTTGAAAATATAATTATTATCTTTTGCTGCATATGCTACTTTTTCCTAGTGTCTTGAAATCTGGTGAATCAATTCTCCTCTCAATAGTAACAATAGATTTACAGCTCTGATTTCTTTCTCTCTTAACTCTATTGCTCTTTGTAGTCTTGCAACCTGCACACACCTTGCTGATCTCTAAAATGTACTCCTTTTGCTATGCTAAGCTACCAATTTGTGAGCCAGAAGGTCCTCCTAGATGAACAAATGATTCGTTCTTGAGAGGTCCTTCGGGCCATGTTTTGTGGCAGCTCAATCTCAGCACACCATAAGTCGCATACTCAACCTGGCAGGTACATTTCTTAAAATTCATTTCTTGGTTTACCCATTGATTTAGCCATAGCAGCTTCACTGAAGCTAAGACATAAATTGTGCTTGTCAACATATTGTACCCATTGATTAGGAGAAGCTGAGGATCAGTTTATTTTTTGGAATGAGCTCGTTTTCTTTGCACAGAGGTCAAGAATGCTTGGTATATTTTATTACTTTTTCTCCTGGAGTGGTTACATTATGTTTGCTATAGTTTTGGTTCATAGGAAAATATGTAATTAAAATTCAAATTTATTTCCTTCCTCGTGTAAAACTGAGTAGAGGAACTTCTCAAAATGTCTTCCTCATTTTTGACCAGAGGTAGAATCAGAATCACATGAAAACTAATGAATCCAATAAAGAAATCCTGGTGGTTGACTCTCCTTCTTCGGCATGGTACACTGACATATTTCCCCTTGCAATAATACCTTTGTTATGGCACAGATAACCCGAAATTGCAACAACAAAAAAACCTAAGAAGTATTTTCTCAATTTCTCTCAAGTAGTTCATTCAGTTATTCTCTTCTTTTTCACTAGATTGGACTATGCAAATAATACTTATCTGTGATTGCTAGAATGCCTGCTATGTAATCCTCAGTGCCTACATCATGCTGCAGCCCATGTGCTCATTTGCCACATTGTTTGGGATCTAATATCACAGACAAAAGTAGTGGCTGAACAAAATTCATACTTAAGAGCAAATTAAATTTGAATGGTGCATGGTCGGTTATTTCAACAGAAAAGACACCACTACACCATTCAAACCATGCTAAAATATAATGAGAAAGTTCAATAAGATCAGCAAGGGAGGCCATTTCTGTTCAAGTAAGCAGATTTTGGAGTATACTCCATTTGAAACAGAAGAATTTGAATGACCATCTCATTCAGATGAGCCCTAAAGAATAACTTATTTCAGAACATTATGCAGATGGTAGATGAGCCCTAAAGAATAACTTATTTCAGAATATTATGCAGCTGTTATTTGTATTACTCGATGATTTCTAAAGACTCACTTATTTCAGTACATGCTATCATTTACTCTTAGAACCCATGTGATATCCTCTGTTAAAAAGACTCCACATTAGTTAACATAACATATACAATTAGCAGTTGAATGCTCTATGTTACAGAGGGCAATAACGGTATTCCCCTGTTGCTGGCGGACTTAAAAGGAATTCCTTGCGGAATTCATTCTTTAGAGTAGATTAATTTCCCGAGGGATAATAAACAAGACCAATAACAACTTATAAATCTCTTTTATGATAGATGACATTACAACATAATCAACTAGACTTTGTAAAGCATGGATGATTTAGGAAAGGTGCACCACGAAGTTTTCTTTTCCCAAAAGATATGATAAATGGACAAATGTTCCTTTATGTTTTGTATTCTCCTTTATTTCCATTGTATCAAAAAACAGGCCCCAGCCTTTTTTTGTTTTGTATTCTCCTTTATCTCAATTGTATCAAAAAACAGGCTCCAGCCAACGCATTTCGTTCAATTCAGATTGAACTTCTTCAGGGCTTAGCCGCGTCTATGTGGCTTCTTGTGTCGGACCAGTTCACGAATTGAAATAAAGGAGAATACAAAACATAAAGGAACATTTGTCCATTTATCATACCTTTTGGGAAAAGAAAACTTGGTGGTGCATCTTTCCTAAATCATCCATTCTTCGGTCTGCTTTGCAGTTTGTACCCATCAACAGCAGGTGCAGGAGTTGTTGTGCAGACTTCCATAGATTACTGTATGAAATTACTATACGAGGAACTTAGCAGTGAGGTGCGACTCTTATAGTCCACCGTTGTTCTGTCCTTTTGCGACTTTGTAAAGCAATACATACCCTAAGGCTCTGAAGCGCTATAAAAGTCAGACCATAGGGTCGAGCTTGAAAAGGCAAATATTTACATCGTTTCTAAATGGAAGATGTTACTCCATGAGCTTAAGCTGCTCTGGTAATGCATTTCACAGTGTGCAGTCTTGTATGAAAAAGGCCCACCACCAGTGCTTATCCTCTGAATGGTTAGTGGATTGAGAAAACTGAATCTAGGCATTCTGTCTGAATGATATGCAGGTACACTTTTTTAGGGAGTTAATAAAGTGGCTAACCTAGACAAACATTTATATGCTAAAGTTAAGGTCTTACAGGACAACTACACTACTCTAAGAGCAGTAGTTATACTGCACAATTAAGGGATGCCAATCCTTGCTGTGGAACTGATATGAATAAACAATCCCTAATTATGTGGTGATATTTATGAACATGCAATCTATTATATGATGTTACAACATTTATTGAATTCCTATTTTCTCTAAGGTTTCAACAGACAAAATGCCTAATACGACTTCTCCAAAGTTGAACTAAATTGCTAATTGATCGTTGATTGAGAGGGATTGGAATTGATCATATTGTTCCGGCCCTTTCATTATGACATTGCGTAATACAATATGCCCCTTGTAGTCAATGTTACTTACTAAGTGATGCTATGATTTCAGAAATCTGATCACTGTAACTTATGTAGCCTTGTGTTCAAAGGCAATGTGTAAAGTACACACACATAGTTACACAGTGAAAACACTACAAATGGAATCCACAACAGTTTAGAAAAATTGCCAATATTTATCTGAATAAAACAAGAACAAATTGACAAAAATCCAACTTATACAAGTCAAAATATCACTTTTAAACGATTAAGCAAGTTTAATTAATAGAAATCAATGGATGCGTTTGTTTAGGACAAAGTACCTTAGATGAGTCACAAATCAAAGACGAAGCAAGGTGCAGGGGGGTGAGGTGTCGGAAAAGCAAAATGATGCATCAGTTCTCTACTACGCAAGGGAGGTGATGTGTAGCTTCCTTACTGCTAGGCAGGGGAGGTGATACGTCGGTTTCTTACTGGCAGGGGAGGTGATTCACGGTTCCTTACTGGCATGGAAGGTGATGCGTTGGTTTCCAGACACGCGGCCCGGTTCCTTACTGTGGTGCGGTGTCGATGAAGAATCAGCACCCAGGGACAAATCGTCAAAAATCCAGATACGCTGCATTGATTCAGCAGTGGGGAAGCTGGTGCTGCGTCGATTCCACAGCGGCAAAGCAGGTGCTGCGTCGGAGCCGGAGTGGGCGTCACGTATGTCGGTGATGCAGTGCTCGAGAATCACACAGCGGAGATTCTTCTGACATGCTGCGATGGCAAGCTGGGGCCTGCAGTGATGCCGTTGTCGATGCAGCAAGTGGGAACCATGCTTTGGTGCAGGCAGCGGCAATGCATCAGTCTTTACAACGTGGCATCGATTCGGATAGACGCTGGGAGTCGATGCGTGGATTTCCTCCTTAAGATCACCAGATTTCACTTCCAAGGGCCCAGGAACTGGATTTGTCACCACTTGGCAAGTCAGGAGTCTCAGAAGAAGAGCTCAGGCACTGGCAGGTGAAGTCTTTGATGGCCCTGAAATCACTTAACAGGAGGGAAGCTCAGCTCAAGCCCTTGGAGAACCTTGGAAGCAGGATACAGACAGCAATGTCCAGTCCTTTCACTCCCAGGACAGAAGCAGCAAGCAGCAGGTCAACACAGCAAAGCAAACAGCTGAGTGACAGGGCCTCCTGACAGCATATCCAGCTCTTCTTCCTGGCACAATGTCCTCAACCCAGAAGTGTTCTGAGTATGTGGTGCTAGAGGCCCAGTACTTATACCCCTTTCAGTCTTTGAAGTGGGCAAACTTCAAAAGACAGTCTTTGTAGTGCACAAGGCCCTGCCTTTCCCTGGCTCCAGACACACTACGGGGGTGAAGACTTCTTTGTGTGAGGACAGGCACAGCCCTATTCAGGTGTCATTGTCAACTCCTCCCACCACTCTAGCTCAGCAAGACCCATCAGCCTGGTGATGGGCCATCAGGACATGCAGGGCACACTTCAGCTCCTTTTGTGTAACTGTCTAGGGTGAGTGCACAGACAGCTCAACTGTCATCCTAACCCAGCTGTGTGGTCAGCAGACAGGCAGAGGCACAGAATGGTTGAAGTAAAAAAAATGCCAACTTTCTAAAAGTATCAAAAAGGGGGGTTACGTCCCTCTAGGGGGCCGGGTGGGACGTGATAAAGTTTACAAAAAACAAGAAGATACCTGGCCACCAATATTAGAGGCTGCTATTTATTTAAGCAGACTAAGGAACAGTGCATACAGTCACTGCACCCTACTTGACTATTTTGTAAATATTCAAAACCAGTAATTCAACCATTTCATTATTCAACAGGGCATTCAAAGTATACAATCTTCATTTTACAGCCAAATACAAAGAAACAATGTGAAATTTGAACAGAATAAAGTGAAAAATACATTCATAATAAAGTGAAACATACATTCATAATCTAATAAACAATTACACCAGTCTAATTAGTTAAACATAAGCTCTCTCAAAGGGCCTTGCACTTGGCTTCTATTTTAGAGACAAGCTGCCTATGGGGAATGAAGCGAGGTTAAAGTCTCTGCGGGGATGCTTTTGTGCTAATGACCCTCTACAGAGTCTTTAGTTAATGACTGTCCCTCATAGGAAAAGATAGGAAAAATGCTGACACGTTTCCAATCCCCATGTGACTTTAGGGATTTTCGTCAGGGCTTGAACCACGGTGTAATCTGTCCTTTCAGATGGGTGCGTGAAACCTGTTTCTCTGTTCGTTTCTTCAACGCAACCTTCGTATTTACGACTCTGAAACTTGAGTATTTCTTGGCAGATATTGAAGTGCCTGTCGTGTACGAAAATAACAACTCACCAAAACCAAAGTAACCCCACCGCGACTCCGTCACCGGTGGAATTCACGAACAGGCGGTTGTAACGTCAATCAGACAGGCACTTCAATATCTGCCAAGGAATACTCAAGTTTCAGAGTCGTAAATACAAAGGTTGCGTTGAAGAAACGAACAGAGAAACAGGTTTCACGCACCCATCTGAAAGGACAGATTACACCGTGGTTCAAGCCCTGACGAAAATCCCTAAAGTCACATGGGGATTGGAAACGCGTCTGCATTTTTCCTATCTTTTCCTATGAGGGACAGTCATTAACTAAAGACTCTGAAGAGGGTCATTAGCACAAAAGCATCCCCGCAGAGACTTTAACCTCGCTTCATTCCCCATAGGCAGCTTGTCTCTAAAATAGAAGCCAAGTACAAGGCCCTTTGAGAGAGCTTATGTTTAACTAATTAGACTGGTGTAATTGTTTATAAGATTATGAATGTATGTTTCACTTTATTATGAATGTATTTTTCACTTTATTCTGTTCAAATTTCACATTTTTTTTTGTATTTTGGCTGTAAAATGAAGATTGTATACTTTGAATGCCCTGTTGAATAATGAAATGGTTGCATTACTGGTTTTGAATATTTACAAAATAGTCAAGTAGGGTGCAGTGACTGTATGCACTGTTCCTTAGTCTGCTTAAATAAATAGCAGCCTCTAAAATTGGTGGCCAGGTATCTTCTTGTTTTTTGTAAACTTTCTAAAAGTGGCATTTTCAGACTTGCAATTTAAAAACCATCTTTACTAAAAGGTGTATTTTTAAATTTTGTGTCCAGAGACCCCAAAATCCAATTTTCTGTCAGCTCCCAATTGGCAGATACACTTGTAGGATGTTACCAGGCAGCTCCAATGCTAAACTATGGGACAGATAGGCCTTGCAGTAGTGAAAAACGAAATTAGCAGTATTTCACTACCAGGGCATGTAAAACACAATAGTACATGTCCTACCCTTTAAATACATTGCACCCTGCCCAGGGGCCTACGTAATTAAAGGAGAGGTTTGGACCTGCAAGTGGATGCACTTGCTAGGTCGACATGGCAGTTTAAAACTGCTCACACAGACACTACAGTGGCAGGTCTGAGACATGTTTGCATGGGTAGTCATGTGGGTGACACAATCGGTGCTGCAGTCCCACTAGTAGCATTTGATGTACAGGACCTGGGCACACCTGGTTCATTTTACTAGGGACTTACTAGTAAATTAAATATGCCAATCCTGAATAAACAAATCACCAGTACAATTTAGACAAGCAGCACTTTAGCACTGGTAAGCAGTGGTAAAGTGCCCAGAGTCCTAAAACCAGCAAAAACGAAATGCAGCACACAATCCAAACAGGAGGTTTGAAGCAAAAAGACAGGGTAAACCACGCCATAAGATGCCAGGTCTTACGATTTCAAATATTATGATTTCCAAAACCCTCTGCTATAGTATATTTTCTCTCAAATTATATTGATAATTAAAGGGAAAAAAACAAGGAATGCACAAGATATTTTAGCATCATGTGAAAGTCTAACTTGATAAAATCCATTGAGATTTTCAAAAGTATGAGCATTATTCCTCCCAAAGAGCTTACCACACCATTATCACACTCCTCTCAAAGTTTGATAATGACCCTATCCTACACATCAAATATTTGATGGAATTAAAGCCTCATATATGGCATTTTGGCAAAGGGCAGCGCAGCAAGGAAGCTTGCTGTGCTGCACTATGCCACAGTGAAAGAGCAGGAATGCACCATACTTAAGCAATACGGTGCATTCCTGTCCTTTCTGCCTGAGCTGGCACCATTTTGACAGCCTAGCACCAACGTAGTCACACATGCACCATGGTGCAAGGGTGCTTCCTTTGCAGGCAGGATTGTTTTTGTGCAGGAAGGGTCACCTTCCTGCACAAAAACAATCCTACAAGGTTATTCCTCTATCTATGTGTGCTGCAGAATGCAGCACACATGGAAAGAGGAAACAAATGGGGAGAAATTAAGTTATTTCTCCTCGTTCCGCCTCACCTCAGGAGGCGAACAGATTTGGCGCTTCTCCAGGTTGACACGACTTTGTATATCAGAGGCAGCATCAAATTGCATGGGTGTTGCGTGGAAAATCCCACCGCAACGCCTCTCTGGCACAGAGTAAGGCAATGCAGCGATTGCGCTGCATCCCCAAACTCATGATTTATGAGGCCACTAAAAGCCACGCAGGGTGGCTTTGCCTGGCTTTATAAATCATTATGAGAGCCCTGCGTCACGCATGTACCACTTTACATGTTGCAAAAGTGATGCAGGTTCTCAAAAATAAGCCTCTAAATGTGTTGGTAGTAAAGCTGACAGTCTCTTTCTAGTTCAATTTACCCTTTACTGAAGTGAATGTACAATGTGTTATCTAATCACATGTATAATCTCATAGTGTTATAGTTCACACCTTTGATTTAGCCCAATAGTAAATACAATATGCTTGTAGGAAAAAGAATCCTATTAGCACCATCAAAAGAGACGAAAATTAAGCTTCATGTTCTGAAGTTATTGCGATGTACGTATGTCAAATTATTTTTTCACAATGAACGTATAATTCTCTTTTAGCTTTTATCTAGCAAAGCAGTGCAAACAAATCAAAAGCATTTGTAAGCCGGTTTAAAAAAAGAAAGAAGATACAATTATTTCACAGAGAAAATAAAATTGTAAGAGTACCCCACCATCAATTTAAGTTCTAATGGGTATAAAGAGATTGATAAGCTTTAAAATGGCATTTGACAAAATGTATTTGTTTAAAGGTAATTTGATCATCTGGGACTGGCCGGAATATGTACATTATCCTCAATCCAAATCTTCTTGAATGTTGTCTTTTTCAAATCTAGGATATTTTTTAATTTACTGTAGATATATGGTGTTAACAATATTGGTCTTGATTACAGCACCATTGCAGATTGGAACCGCCCGACCATAGGTTGGCGGTTCCAACCGCACAATTTCGATGGGACCGCCCATGGGCAGTCAGAAACATCAATTTTTCAATGGCAGCTTGTGCGGCAGATGGGAAAGGCCCGCAACATAAGCTGCCATTGAAAAATTGATGTTTTTAAACATCCCTGCACCGTGTGGCAGGCACCATGTGGTGCTTGCCACACGGTGCAGGGATGTTTAGGAGGGCACCATAGGTGCCCCCCAGGGCCCATAGCAGAGGGCCAGGGGGAAGGGGGCCCTGTTAGTGGCCCCCAAAGTCACTTTCCGACAGCCTTTCCATGTCAGAAAGGCTGACATGGAAAGACTGTTGGAAAGTGACATCATGATCCAGACGACGGAGCAGAGGCTGGCTCTGCCATCTTTATGGGATTGTGATTCTTTCCGATGCTCCGATGGGCTCCTTGAGCCCATCGGAACAGCAGCAGATGGTCCCTCCACAAAATGCCTCCGCCCGCTACTTAGGAATGCAGCGGGCGGACCGCAGGGGCAGATGACGGACTCACCGCAACCTACGCTCAGTCGGTTGCGGTCTGCCCAACATCGTAATCAGGCCCATAATGTTTAAATATCCCGAATGATGTGTGGCTTTCCTCAAAGATCTTAACTCTTGTGTCTTCTCTTCAATATCAGTGTATGCTTCTGGGCAGACCCCTGTGAGCAATACCACCTAAACTCCCAAATCCCATTTCACTTAGAAAATGGATTACAGACATTTCAGTTTGCCTTGACCCTGTCCACCAAGGTATGGAGGAGAGCTTGCTGTGCGAGAATGGCACAAAGACATACAGCTTAGTCATTGGAAATCATGACCCAGCTTCACCAAAAGAAAGGGACTTGGGAATGCTTATGACACCAAATTCACCATTGCTTCTCTGTAAAATCTCCTAATCCTTCATTCTAAATACAGTATTGAGCTGACGCTTCATCCTGGTAATCCTCAACTACTGTAACATCATCAACTCTGACTTCTCAAAGGAATCTATTGTCTAGATTCAAAGACCTTAGGCCAAAACAGTCAGCATGTGCCCCAGCGGACGCCAGGATTAAATTCAAGGTCTTGTGCACAATCCACCACATGTATTGAGACAAAGATCCAACTTGCCTGCAGAGACCAATACCTCCATGCAAACATATCAGAGATTTGCTATCATTGTCAGCCCTTTGGCTCTATCGTCTAGACAGGATCGTGCAAGGATCAAGTTCGTTGGAACAACCTTGACACCAACCTAAGTGCTCAGGCAACAAGCTGACTAAAAAACGTCGGCTACCCTGCTAGCACCTGAAGGCGTAGTGCTGGCAGTTAGGACCTAGCCAGGAGCAAGAGGGCTAGGAGGCTCCCTCACGGCCCCAGCACTGAGCATTTGTGCCCCCCGAGTGCATGGTCACTGACATGGAGCCGTAGTGATAGCAAATGCTTCAAAAGATATGCACACGTGAGTGCATACTCAACAAGAAAAAGAAAAGATAATTGTTTGTTGTCTCATCAAAGAGTGTGCCCTATATGTCCTTGCTGGGCTTGGTTAAAATGTATTGGGGGAGAGTGGGGCCAGGGGCGTAGCTAGGCCTTAAGCTGCCCGTGGCGGCCCCTGCGTTTGCCGCCCTCGGCAAAATGATTGAAGAGCTGCCGCCCCAAAACTCATGCCGCCTGGGGCGGTCCGCCCCCATCGCCCCCCCCCTAGCTACGCCACTGAGTGGGGCATTTGACTCAATCAAAGTTTGACTGTTACTAGACCAAATTCAATCTGGGGGCAGCATAATTGATTCCGCGACTCCCCCTATTCCTTCCTTGCATGAAGCTAAATATTAGAAATACCCAGGGACACTATTTGCCAGCCAGGGTCGAGGGCTGCAGTGCTCCACGTAGTTACTATTAACTCTGTTGCCGTATAACTGGTATTTACTACTGCTAGCAATTGACGTCTGCATGCACTGAATGTCAATGCCCTTGCTTGAGTGGCTTGGAAAAAGCCCTCAATTGTAGCCTTGTTTTCTGCGTTGCTATCAAACACGCATTTTACAGTTGGGGTTGTGTCTGACAAAGCTGCTGTAATCCCCGTGCTGTGGATTGTTCCCTCTCCTATCATTGCCAAGCACGAGCCTTTGTACGGAACTCACAAATTATGGCTAGGTAGGCCATTGTTTTAGTATAATTAATATTTGTTATCGCGAACTTAACATGCTATTTAGTTAGTATGCAACCTCTCTCACAATGCACAAGCAAAATGTGCGCGCTCATGAGTAGAAAAGGGCTTTACTAAATGTATTTCAATATGATTTCAAAAGACCTCGACAACTGAAATATTTATTCAGTGTTCCTTATAGCATGCAACCGTATAGCTGCAAGGTAGCAAATGAATGATATTAATGTATTTTTAACACAGGATTTATTGTTTTTTTCCTGAGAGCAAAACATCAAAAACATTTGTATTTAAAAGCTTTGCCCGAGTGACAAAGACACAGCAGGCTATCAAAACAAGCTTAGGCATGGGCGACCAAACACTCATATCAACAAATCCCATATGGCACATTTCAGCATTGCAAATATAGTTCCAAAAGGAAAAAATATAAAGCATATTTCAGTAACAATGCCTCACTCGTGGTGCTTACGCATTTCTCTTCTGTTTCAGGTTATTATAATAAGACCCCCCCTTCACTGTGCATTGTCACATATAATTGGGAAACAGTCTGGTGGCTTTCAAACACGTTTTCTCCACTTTTTTGAAAACGCTTGATTTTGGCTGAAAAAGACCAGGTACATGTCTTTCACTAAACGTTTACTTCTCTGCTTATTGCCGTAATGTGACAGCTATTGTTCTACTAGCAGTGCACACAATGTTACTTAGGTCTTAATTTGAGACATAAGGGCTGATTATGATGTCAGTGGGACCAACACCGACATGCTGTCAGTTCCACCGACATCTACAACTGCGGTAAGACTGCCGCATTAGGATGTGGTCGTCAGACCGCATTGCCCCAGGGACCTACCGACAGCTTCCAATGGCCTCAAGGAGCCCGTCAGGCGGTCGGTCGGATTGCATTCCCCACAATGGAGGCGGTGCCTTCCCAGGCACCGCCGTGGGGATTACGATCCACCTTTCCGCCAGCCATTTCACGTCGGTTCTTCTGACGTGAAAAGGCTGGCAGAAAGGCCTTTTGGGGCACCTAGCAGTGCCTCTGTCCCCCATGGCTCTCTGCTATGGGCCCTGAGGGGCACCTGTACTGCCCCCCTAAACATCCCTGCATCGTGTGGCAGGCACTTCATGGTGCCTGCCACAGGGTGCAGGGATGTTTACAAACATGCCACTTAGCATTGAGGCTTGTGCTGCGGCCCTTTTCTGGGCCACAGCACAAGCCTTAATGCTAAGAGGCATGTTTCCGACCACCTCCACGGTGGTCGGAACATAATTTGGTGGGCGGGACCGCCGACTACCTGTCAGCCCATCCCGTTCCCGCAATGATGGCAGTCGGATGCTTGTCCGACCGCCATCATAATCAGCCCCATAGTGTGGGGTTCCCAAGAGTCCCATCCATTGATTATCATTGGTTTATTTTATTGTCACTTGCTTGCTTTCCATTCAAAGGCTTTCCTTGTTTCTGGAGCAGAGCCTCTTTACCGTAGCTTTGATTGACTGGCTTCTATGCTTGCACTGCTTGCTTTCGGGGAACCACTTTTATTTTCTTTTTGTTTAAGCACTACAAGAGAGTGCATGTGCTTTTCAACTGTTTCACTTGTGTGCCTTTTCATTCCCCTCCACATTGCTCTCTCTCACCCATGTGCTTCTCTCCACCCACTCACACTCATGTTTCTCTATCTCTCACATCTGCTTTCCCCACCACATTCCACATTGTTTTGTTTCACTCATGTGTGTCTCCCTTAGCCCCGTGATATCTCCCTTGTGCTGATTCTCCCCCACACACCATGTTGCTTCACTCCCACCCACTCCCTCAAGCTACAACCCACTCATCTTTTTTGTTTTTATTTCCTAGAAAAAAGTGCTTTTTTGCTGCATTATAAAAAATAGCGCTCTCATAATACTTTTCCTAATTGTACTGATCTCGCTCATTTTGGTAAATAAAAGAATAAATGCCCATGTCATTTGGTAGGCATGTCCATGCATGTTGAACGTATGCCCACACCTACAAAATGGCGCTGTGGCTGTCCAATCACACCTTTTTTATTCAGCCATACTGAACAGCATGGCTAAGAAACATTGACAAAGTAAATATGTCCTATAGCCAAACGTCAGCGTTCAGCATTTCCCCCACTATAAGATATGATAAACCTTTCTTAACAAATAAATACAGACTATTTTCTTACTTCAATGGGTTCCTCAAATGTTACACATTCATCCATGAACTAAATTAAAATGAAATAAAAATTATACTATACTCTTTATACTGAAACCATGGATGAAATTGTGCAATATCCTTGACTGTTCAAAACAACAATTTTCAGAAATATTCAGTGATGTAGCAACTGCCTAGTCTTTAGCTGTATATCACCATGTCACCTTTAAAGGTGCTAATTTTAAGTTATCAAGAAGGGAATGGCATATGAACTGCACTGAATCACAACAGGATGTCCTGAATACCACTAAATGTGTTACTCTTTTCTGTTGGCATGTGCTTCTGCTCGCATTAAGATCACATTATAGAAGCTGTGCTGTGCATCTCTAGCTGTACTACGCACTTGATCACTACCACCGAACGTTTTTTGACCATTTAGGAGACACAACTTTTGCTATATAAGTTTAAGGTTTTTCTGACAGAGTTTTTCTGACTTCCTTGCCGTTTTGTAGGAGTTTGAGGGAGGGCCCATGCATCCTTACCTCTCTAGAATAGTTAGATGACTTGATATGTCCAACACTACGACAAGCAGGAACATGCAGCATTAGTGCACAAAAGAACACTGTGTTAGAGTTGAAGAAGGGGACTGTTAAGCCCTACGTACAATGTAGCGGATGCTGCTGGGCATGCATTCCCAACAAAGGAAAATGTGGTTTAGTGAAACTGTAGCCACACGACCCAAAGAATAAGGTGGCCTTTCATCCTTAATTGTGATGGCTCTGGATCCCACCCACCCCTCATCCTCTGCTCGCCCCTCCTAGAACCTAGCAGTATTTTCTAGCTACCCCCATGGACCTGCTATAAACACAATATTAGATCTTGCCTAGCTGACTCAGCACTGACATGATACCCTTCTCCCTCTACCCACTATCTTAATCTCTCCCTCTACTCTACCATCCATCTTCCCATTGGCCAATAATCTAGCGGTCACTCCAGTAAATAAAAGTCAATATCCTCTTTGTCTTCATGCCCTTTAGCCCTCACTACATTAGAGCATCTACCTACGTCCCATGTAAGACCTCCCTATGGAACCCCAAATGATACCCTGTGGTAGCTCTCACTTCACCCTCACCTTAAATCCTTATCATCTAGGATTGATCTCCCACCAACATATGCTGTATAAACTTTGGGACAGCCTGAAGCCTGTTATATTTTGAGACACACAGTTGCCGCCAAAGTTTCTCCCATTTCCTTTCTCACAAATACCATGCTGTTCCTCATCCCTTCATAAGCTAAAGATTCAACACATACTGAAAGACCCTATATTTCAAGCAATGTTTATCCACCCACCCCATTCCACTTTACCTTGATGACAAAGTGACTTTTATTCCGCATTTCTCCACCCACTGTCTCTACCCTTGGGAAATTTCCCATCCGCCCTTTGTCTGCTATGACTCTCTTTGGTCCCTGATCTTACTAGCCCTTATGACCCCAGACATAAAAGATGATATTGCCTAGCTGGTATACTTTCCTGCCTGTGCTTTCTCACTAGCTTGCAGAGATGGGGCAGGGGGCACACACAGAAAGTTTCCACTGGGTTTGACATCTGAAGTTCTCTTTCAGGCCTACCTCATCTCCTGCTCATATAATAACACCTTCTTCTCAACAAACTTCTTCATAGTGCATGTTTAGTTTTCCCTCCTCCACGTTCCTCAAAACTACTTCCTATGTACAGTACACGTTCTGCATGACTGACCATTGAACAAGGTATCTGGAGTTTCTGGTGTGATGCATCAAATATATTCTTTTGACTTTCGAACATGAAAGATTTTTAACTTGTTACACATATACCATTGCTGTGTATTAACTTTCATTAATGTACAGGTGTGCAACGTCTTTCCCGGTCGGATTCACACTTTAGAAAACCCAATAAATGATTGAATAAAATAGATGTACAATACAGGCTTTACAGGAGCAAACAGACAAGATTAAGCCTTTTGCCAAACTAATTTAATAGTCTTGCAATAATGTCTTGGTGCATACTTCTACCACAAAAAATATGGTTTAGTTCCACTATAATTTTCTCAACAGCCACGAAAAAGAACATGTCAGAGCATTACCCGGGCAAAACATGTGTCAACTGTGTCTGTGGTTATGGTCATCACCAAAGATTAGAATTCTACCCAAAAACATTATTGCTGTATGAAATTGAATATAATTTCACATTAAGGATATGAAGGATTTTTTTTTCTGAACAACTGAAGAGTTCTTTGGACCAGGTACCAAAACCTCTCATTAGAAGATGCTGTTACCTTTGATAGCTGTCCAGAAACATTGAGCTCACTTTTTGTTATTCTTAAGTAGCAGGCTCTTCATTCTGCAGTGTGGGTGAAGCTTATGCTAACTGAACCAAGAATAAAATGTTATAAGTTTACAGAACTTTAGTAGCCATGCAAGAGTCAGCATGGAGATGGTGCAGCTTGACAAATCAAAAGTCTTTTTAATCCAAAAATCTCAGAAGACTATTAAGCTAGAAATGAAGTGATTGGTGAAATTTCTTGTGCCACTAATGAAGACTCTTGTGTTTGGGATGATGATATTGTGTGGTAATCTGTGAAGGACATAAGCACCATTGGTCACTTTAAGGCTTACCCAGGGCCACTGGAATTATGTGATTGTGCGGCTGCAGCATTTTTCGCACAATTATAGATTTGCCGCATTTGCCACAAAATCCTTCATCTGATGCATAATATACAGATTTTACCAAATACAAAATTGATTCAGCTCAAATGGTTCAAATGTTACTAAAAACACAGCTGTGTGTGTTGACACGCAGTGAAAGGCCCTTTACAAAGGATAATTGTTTATCTTTCTAGAGCTTATTGCTAAATTTGGGTATTAAATGAGGTGACCCAATGCCCAGAAAGTGTTAACAGGTGTAATAATGTCAAAAAAATGAAGTAATAAGATAAATTTGCCTTTTTTGCTGCATAATTTACTCAACCCTGCTGCATAATTTGGCCCTCCTCTTCCTCATAATTCCAGTGGCCCTGGGTTTCCCGTTCATATCACGTCAAGATTAAAGGCCTGATTACGAGTTTGGCAGTCCGAATTCCATGGCCGCCAGAAGACAACAGCGTTGGTGGTCTTCAGACTGCCGTATTACGAGTTTACCATGGTACCAGCGGTGTGACTGCGGAGATCTTGCAGCGGTGGTGATTTGTTTTCCATATATATCGATGCCTGTGTGAACATTTCGACTGCATATGTGTCGAATGCACACATATGAATGATACATGTGGAAAAATACCATCTACCCATTACCGGAGTCCGGCCCATATGTGGGCAGTCCAGGCAATGGGTATGTGGCACAAACAGGACTCACCGGTATGTCGCCGCAAACAGGGTCATAATCCATAGGGTGAAGATGCTGTTGTGAAGGGGGGACCTGAAGAAAGGGATCCACATCGAACTCTGAGGGGAAGAACAGGAAAGGGGTGAGTACGCACCCCAAATCCTTCATTTCTGCCAATTTGAAGCTGGAGGTCCCACCACCATGGTCGGCTCGTCGGCAAGCCAACTCGTAATGCGGACGGCGATTAAACTCTTCTGTACTGCCCTATGGCAGTTGCTTTTCCCAGACCGTGGCCCCGGCAGTCTGTGGTGTGCTGGCGGTGTCGGCAGTTCAGCTGCAGTCTTTGCAATGGCAATCTGCCCAATTCGTAATACAACAGTCAGACCGCCGAGCTCGCGGTGGTCGGACTGTGACCATGGGGGCAGCGGTTCGCAGAACGCCAAACTCAAAATAAGGCCTTAACTATGTAGTGCCATTCCATGCCACCAAGTCTAGCAATCACAGAGATTTTGTCTTCTTTAGCTGAATCCGTTTTGGTTGGCCATAGGACTCTGCACACTTTATTTCTGCTACTTAAGTGCTTGTGTTCTCCCCTTTAAACACTATAAAATTAACATGTACCTAATTGGCAAATATAATTTACTTGTAAGCCCCTATATATGGTACAACATGTACCCAGAATCTCTAAACTAAATCCTGGTAACAGAAAGCAACACTCATTGTGCCGCCCACCAAAGTAACACTGTAAAACAGGTCCATGAGTCTGCCAATGCAGCCTGGGTGGCCAGTAATAAACTGCCATTTCTACCTGGCAAAAAATAGCTTTTTCAAGGCCTAAACCTTCTTTTGAATACATATAAGTACCCTAAGGGAGGTTTTAATAGCCCAAAGAGCAGGGTGCATGTTAATTAAAAAGGAGGACATGTATATTTAGGGTTTTACATGTCCTGATAGTGAAAAACTTCCAAAGGCTCGTCAATAGAGAAACACTAGGTTACAATATAACAACTTATAATGCTTAGTTTTGATTAGGGAGCAGCTAGAAAAATGATTCAAGTACTTAATTTAACAGTAAATTAATATTCAACTTATTGGTAAAGTCAGAATTTATATTATTATTTTGAACACAACATTATTGTCATTTTCCTGCCTAAGTCAAGTGTGAATTTCTGCCAGGTTCCAGCATCATCTGACTGGTGAATGGCTCCCCTGTGGTGAGATATTGATTGCTTTCAAACAGTGAACAAAAGGCTTGGGTGTGGAACAGTGTTTTTCTTCCTTGAGCAGGATGGCGTTGGGAGTTATGCCTAGCCCCTTCCAGAGCTTCAAAGGGTGTCTACTCTGTCACTGTCAGATGTAACTTACACCTATGCCTGCTTCCCTTTGTCTTCCCTTTGTCTTCCTAGTCAGCTTGTCTCCAAACCCAGTGGCAGTGGGGAGGTGCCCCAGAACTAGCCACAAGGGATGGGTTTACCCATTATCATATTCACACCTCTGGGTGGGCACAGGGAACTCTGATTAGAGGAAGAAGGGTTCTGTCATGTTGGATTTAGGGATATAAGTGCACAGTGGGATAGCTTACCGTAAAATATACAGGAAGTGCTGCTAAAGTGGCAAAATGGTCCCAATTGGGATCTTTTTCCCCTTTGGTTAGGGATGGGCCAGTAGTTTCCACCACCCACAGGCTGGAACTGGGCATAAATGTGGCACTCCCAGCACTCCCCTCAGAACACTTCTGGACCTGTGAAACTCAGAAGAAGGACCGCTCTCTGAATCCTTTCTGAACCCTGAAGGAAGACTGGACCTGCTTGCTTTGACCTCAGAACCCCAGAAGTGACTCAAAGGATCAATTGACTGACCTCCTGTTTGAGCTGCACGGTCACAACAAGCTTCCATAGGCCTTTCCTGAAACTACCCAGCTGCCATTTCAAACTGGACTTTCCCTGGACCCTGCTGCTGGCCTCTGCTGGAGTCAAATGCTTTCCCCAAGCTCTTAGACCCTTGGCTGCTGTCAAAGTATACTCCTTCTAAAGTTTTCTGAAACATTGGACTCTGAAACATTTTGCCAATTATTTTTGCTCTGAGAACCGATGTGGACCCAGAACCAACCTGCGAAGCCGATCCAATAAAGGTCCATCATTGCTGGGCCAAAGAATCTGGTTACTCCTGCTATGTTCTCCTCTGCAGCAGCAAATCCGATCCAGCAAGACTTTGTGGAGAAGGTGTCTGGCCTCGTGGAGCAGTCTTCAGCTAAAGCCCACAGCCTTGACCCCTGAATAATCGGAGCTCCAAAAAAGTGACTATGTCCACAGGTAGAAATCTTCACTGGGCAAAGGCACAAAAAGTTTCTCACCGGCGATGGACCTTCTTTTAGCGTGAAATTTTATTTACTCCCACTCTGAGCTCCCCTGCCAAAAGTCAACAGCTCACCAAGACCTTATCTTACTGATGAAACTCAACTCATCCTCTCCCTGACAGACAAAACAACCACTGCCAGAACCAACTTCACCAACTGCATGGGGAGGAGACTGAATGCGAACCAACTGCATGCAGCTCAACTCCAACAAGACAGAAGTACTGGTCTTCAGCAACAAGTCCTCCCCATGGAACTCCACCTGGTGACTGTCGGAGCAAGGACCAACACCCACAGACATGCAAGATATCTAGAGATCATCCTAGACGACAAGCTCAACGTGACGGGTCAAGTCAACGCAGTGTGTACCTCCTTCTACCACATCCCGCGCATGCTGTGAAAAGCTTCAAATGGTTGCCTCAGAGCACCAGACAGACCGTCACTCAAGTACTAATCACCAGCAGGCTGGATTAGGGCAACACTCTCTACACTGGAATCTCCATACAACTCCTACATAGACTCCAGACCATCTAGAACACCACTGCAAGACTCATACTCAACCTCCCACACTGCACCCACATCACACCGCACCTCAGGAAGCTTCACTGGCTCCCCATTCACAAGCACAGCCAATTCAAACTTCTCACACATACATATACATCCCTACACAGCCTAGGACCAGAATACCTGAACAGTTGCATACACTTTTACCAACCCACCAGACACCTACGCTCTGCCTCACTCCCTGTCGGACACATTCCCCGCATCTGCAACAGTAAACCTGGAGTCGCTCATTCTCCAACATCACTCCCAAGATATGGAACGACCTCCCTCAACACATCAGAGCCTCCTCCTCATTTCTTGAGTTCCGCAAGAAACTGAAGACCTGGCTCTTCGTATAAGCATCGTGGGGACCACAAACCTACAAACCTCCCCAAGTGCCTGGATACCCTCTTGGGTGATCAGTGTGCTATACAAATCAATATAACATAACATAACATCCAGTGGCTATTTGATGACGTGAGGCTCTCTTCATTCACAGCCTGCTGCCTTGCCCCGTTGAGGATTTTTGACTTCCATATCAGAGTCCAAGTCTAAAGGTAAAACTTTTTACCGGGACAAACCTAGTCCTTGAAACTGACCTGTGCTCCGTTGTGGCCAGCCTTAAGTTTTTACTTTGATCCGGTCTAATGTGACCAGCTTGCAGTAGGAGGCACTAAATGCTTTTTGGCACTATTTTGAACCTTAAACTTTAAAAAATTATAACTCTGGTTCTACTGATTAGATTTTTGTGTCATTTTGGTGTTATTTTATCTAATGTATTATTCTCTATTCTTCCAAATTGGCTTGGGATTTCTCTTGTGTTGTGCTTTCACTTTATTACTGTTTGAGTGCAGCATAAATACTTCACACGTTGCTTCCAAGTTCAGTCTGGCTAATTTAATGCAAAGCACCAATGGCTAGTGCAGAGGTTTAATTTGTGACTTTAGTGGTTGACCCTGACAATGACTGTTGTTACCCCCTCAAATAATAAATCAATTTATTACAATCAGGAACTTATTATTACATGTTACATATTTATTTGGAATTTGTATTAAAATCAACAGGGTCTAAGTTGCAGAGAAATTGTGGAATAGAAAACTGAACATAGTAATTTAAATTCTTTTAAGATAGGAACTAATTCAAGCTACAAATGTTCCAAAATGTAGTTGTTAAAGCTGGGTTTAATTTCTTCAAAAGTAGTCATATTTCCTTCAGTCTGAAGAGACTACAAGAGAATGCTGGTTCCAATTCGGAATACACCTTAGGTTCTTAAATCTGGCCTTAAAGTCCAATGTTTTAGAAGTGCCTAAAGCCCAGGTTAAGGTTTATTTTTTTTGCTCAAAGTCAGTACCGGGCTGTGGAACTCACTACTTGGTATCCTTGTAGGACTTGGGTCGCATTTGACTTTGAAGAAACGATTTACAAACTTTATATTCTGTTTCTTCTGTCTCTTAGATGTGTATTCAGGAAATTGATCCACTACTTTAGTTTAATAGCACTACATGATCTGAATCAGGGTGGAATATATTGACTGCACTGCTGGGCTTCATGGAGCAGCATTTAAACCACAAAGGAGTTGTTGGACAGCACCTGCACTACAATCCACTGCAGGTAGATTGTTTATTTTTAAACTGATAATTCGTACACAAATAACACACCATCTTTCAAACTTCTTAACTTTTTTTCGTCGAGCCATTGGGCTGATGAGCCTCCCTGCCAGCTCTAATATGACCAACGGAGGTGTGCATTTAAAGAAGACATCAAATACCAAATCACTTACTTCCCAAGTTTCTCCAAACCATTGTGTATGGGTGTTGGTCACACCTATAGCTCTATAAAAAAAAGTGAATGCAAAGTTAACATTTTAAAAAAATCAATTTTCCAGATCACTTACTCAGCTTAAGCGGGGATTGCCACTAGGCCCCATGGACTGCTGAAGTGTGTCCACTAAAACTTAACTTGGTTGTTTATGAGCCTCTGCTTTCTGCAGGCCTGCAGACAGAATGCTCATAAATAACGCTACTGGGAATACAAGATCAGAGGGATGTGGGAGGTATGCTGACCTGCACAGCACAACAGGGAAAGAGAAATTACGAAAATAGAGGAAAACACAGAGAGTGGCCATATAGAAAAAGTGAGCATGAAAAGGATAAGAAAGGATTCAAGAAAAAAAGTTTGGCAGATAGAAAGAGGAAAGAAAGAACAAGGTCACAAAGGGTTGGTATAAGGAAGGAAAAAAACTTGAAAGGAAATAAGGAAGAAAAGGTGAAAGGCAGGATGGAAGGGAGAAATGAAGGGCAGTTGAAGGGTAAAAGGACGAATGGTTGGATACATAGAAGGACAAATGGTTGGATACATGGATATATTGATGGGTGGATGAGTGAAATAATGAATTGATGAATAGATAGAAGGGTGGAAGGATGAATGAAAGGAAGATGAAAGAAGAAAAGGGTCTCGTCTAACGAGGGTCAGGTTTGGTTTCCTTGTGCACTCAGTGTGAATAGAGGTATAATGCAAGTGGGAGGTGTTCTAATTTTCTGGCTACTCCCTTGCAGCAATCTGACCACCTATTTTTTCAACTATCAGGCACTAATCAAACATTGCTTGGCTGTCTTCTACTTGGGCTACTCCGTATTGCAAATTGGAGTGGGCTAGGGAAACAGCTTGTCCACAATTGTGGGCAAAGTCAGAATATTTGCCCTTAGCAAAGGCAGGCGAAGATTCCCAGCTATGCTAAGGCCCTGAGGCCCTCACAACTGCACAGTTTTCTAGCCATAAGTTGTTCTACGCATGTAGCATGGAACTTTCTGTGACAGAAAATGGTATTCAAGCGGTATTGCTTTTGGAATATTATGCTTGAGGAAGGGCTCATGCAAAAAGAACAATTGATGAACAGGTAACATGCATCCTTGTACCGGTTTTGTGGTTTTACCCCTCATCAGCCATGCTAGCTTGACTTCAATGGCATGGAGAGCATGGGACCCACGTCTGGGCATACCCATCCCACTCGGGGTGTCAAATGCAAAAAGGACAGAATGTTGAACAATGTCAAACATTCACCCCAGTAGAGAGATCTGGGCATAAATCCATTGTTGTTTTGCTCCCCATGCTATTCCAGTTTCAACCCAGCCATATGCAAATCAGTCTTGACCCTGCTCCCCATAGGAACAGTCCAGCCCGAACTGCCAGGCCAGGTCCTCCCTGGACCAGAAACAAGCATCCTGGGACCGGATTCGGGGTTTCACTCCTCATCAGCCAGGCTAGGTTGACTCTAGTGGCATGGAGAGAATGAGACCCACGTATGGGCATACCCATCCCACTGGGGGTAACAAATGCAAAAAGAACAATTGATGGACAGAATGTTGAACAATTTCAAACATTCACCCCAGTACGGAGATTTGGGCCTAAATCCATAGTTTTTTGCTCCTCATGTCATTCCAGTCTAAACCGAGCCATATGCATATCAGTCTTGACCCTGCTCACCATGGGAACAGTCCAGCCCGAACTGCCAGGCCAGGTCCTACAGAAACAAGCATCCTGGGACCGGTTTCACAGTTTCACCCCTCATCAGCCAGGCTAGCTTGACTCCAGGACATGGAGAGCAGGGGACCCACGTCTGGGCATACCTGTCCCACTCGGGTGACAAATGCAAAAAGAAAATTTGATGGAGAGAATGTTGAACAATGTCATACATTCACCCCAGTACAGAGATCTGGGCATAAAGCCGAAATCAGATAGAGGAACCTTGCAGGGCAGGGTTAGTTAAGCCTGGAGTGGTATGTGAAGTAAGGGGACTGGACAGGGGACACGCTGGGAATGCTGGCTACGAAAGGCGAGGTTTCTGTTTCCCTCACTGCCCATCACTGCAGCAGCACACAATTTTCAATTACAGCAAAACTGCCCTTTTCAAAAACTTTATAAGTTTTGGCTATCGCAAAAATTAAAAAGCTAATAAACTATGTAAGTTTTGAGTCGGATGAATTTTCAACTTTGATTAAATATAAATATAATTAGGATATTCATTTGCAGTCAATGTTTGGTCTCCTATTCCACCTGGATGAAATTTTCAACCACAACACCATCCTTTGGGCTTACCCAACAGTGTGATAATGTATATAACTACCCAGACTTTCAGCACTAGCTTAGCTCTGATATGACGCTGGCATAAATTCAGCTGTTATATTGTGTGGGAATACATCTAATGTGTAACAAAAGAGGTACCCGTGCCAAAGTCTATATAAAGAAATTTACATTACACATCCTGCCTACCTCAGGCCACTCCAACAGTGTAATACTCTGCCCGAGTCTGGGTTAAATCAGCTACAATCAAAATGTAGTGTTCTCTAAAATGTATACTCAATAAATCATATTGCACAAATCCTGAAGAAGGCACATCTGGCTAAAACCAAGTGCAAGTAAAATTAAATTTGGTGTCTTTGAAGTGTGCAAGATCTTTATAAAGGTGAAATTGCTACACAAATAAATGAAAACAGGCATTGCCAAAGCCAATAGGTCTGACTTTTGTTACAGGAAGCGTTTGGTAATAGATGGTCAAACTGGGGCATATTTACGAAAAATGTGGCACAGCGCAGCAAGTCACCTTGCTGTGCTGAACTGCATCACTTTCCCCCTGCTCTGATGCCGTTTCGGCAGCCTAATGCCAATGCAGGCAACCTTGAACCATGTTGCAAGTGTGTTTGTGTTGTTGGCAGGATTGTTTTTGTGCAGGAAGGGGCACCTTCCTGCACAAACACAATCCATAGAGGAGTTTTCCTCTTTCTATGTGTGCTGCATACTACAGCACACATATAGGAAAAAAACACGGACAGATAAAGATATTTCTCCTTGTTACGCCTCATCTAGGAAGCAGTATCTTTTTGGTGCATTCCCAGGATTACCAGGTTTGGTAAATCTGGGAATTTATCAAAATCCATGTGATTTTCGAGGGAACACCCACCTCAATGCCCATGGGCCACCTCCCTTGCGCAGAGTAAAGCAACACAGCGATGTGCACTGCGTTGACTTACTCCAGATTTATGAAACCATTCAAAGCCATGCAATGTGACTTTGTGTGGCTTCATAAATCTGAATAGGAGTTTGCATCACGCATGTACCACTTTGCATGGTGCAAACGTGATGCAAGCCTTTCATAAATATTCCCCTCTTTGTGTGTCGCCCTAGTAGTCTAAGAAAAAAAGGCCTGATTTGCAGAAACTGGCCGTTTACAACCAGAAAAATTCTTTTTTTGATGTACAAAATGCTAAATGTGATTTGGTAGCTTATTACCAAATTGCTATTTGCATTTGCTGTGTGCAATTCGGTATTTGGAAGGGGCGTGTTTTGGGCATCCCTTCCAAATACTGCATTGGTATGGTATGTATTTTTGCTGTTTTGCGACAGAATTCCGGTTGCTAAACAGTAATACTTTACCGCCATTTAAAAAGTGGTGGTAACCTATTCGCAAATGGGAATGGACTTGAGCATGTTAAAAAAATATATTTTATGGGCAGGCAGTGGTCCGCATGACTTAAACGTTTTGTTTTTTCTTTTTAAACACAATCCGTTTTCCTTTAAGGAAAATTAACTGCATTTAAATACAATGCTATATTTAAAAAGAATCACAGGCATGGTGGTCTGCTGACTCCAGCAGGCCACCATCCCTGTTATGGCAGCAAATCCTAATGGGTTGCAAATGGCGACCTACTTCCTTAATATCCTTGAAGTAGGTCTATTTGCGACTCACTAGGAATCGCTAATGAAACTCAAAGAGTTTCATACATTAGGAATAACGATGTCATAATTCCAATTCGGAGAGAATTGCAATTAGGAAATTGGTATTCCTAATGTTTGTACATCTGGCACTTAGAGTATACAGAACATTGGGTTTGTTGTCTATTGTTTTAGAGACACAGTAAGAAGGGAAGAAGAGGAATAATAGCTGGAGAAGATCAGAGTTGGAGTAGAAGAGAAATAACAGTGATGAAGGAAGTTTGCTGCATTTAAAGAGGATGAGTGTTCTGTGAAGGGAATATTTATAGACTGTGTTCTGGTTCTATATTGCTGTTGGATTGTTTTGCAAGTTCTTTAAAGGTGCTGCAGGAGTGGCAATTAAAAGGTTAAATGCATAATGTTAGCCTCTGCGTCTTTAACAAAATCTTGATTCTCTGTTCATAACATTTGAAGAATTGCCATTCTCATCTGTGTGTGCACTGACCTTGCCGGAGAATGGAGGGAGAGGGTTGTAATTCCCTGTGTCAATCCACCCTGCTCACTTCCCAACTTTCACCTCTGTCAGGCCTTGCGTTACCCCCTCCCCCCACACACAAGCACACAGGCACCTGCTATCTCTCTCTGAAGGCCTGGGCAGACGTGGGCTGGGCAGACTCATTGTTCAGGGATCCACACAACATAGACCAGGGACTGACAGGATCATAAATCGTGAAGGGTAATCGATAGAGGGGGTAGAAAGGTGTAGAGAAGGGCACAAACAGTGTGTGTAAAATTGCCCTCACACACAGCAAGCTGTGTCATGCTTCATCATAGGGCCTGCTAAACACACCTCCGCGCTAGCCAACGCTGGAGGTGGAGCAATAGGGAGGGGGAAACAAACAAACACACAACATAACAAGTGAACAAATTGTGTGGGATCAAGAAGGTGAAAAAATGTGGCAGAGAATTTTTTTTTTAAAACTGGTAACAGTGTGTCCCTACTCTATCTTTAATGGTGGGTACACTGTCCAGACACAAACCATGGTCCTCGTCGGACCGGTGGGTGGTGGTAATGGCTACTAGTGAAGTGAGCCCTACCCCCCCACTCTGCTAAAATGTCGACATGTTTCAGCCGAATGAAATTACTACCTCGGCTTTCTTCAGGACTTTCACCTGAACAATCCCAACAAGGATAAAATCCCTACCTCCTTAAAATCCAAGGGTAAAGGAAAAAACAGGCACCTTGTTTTAGTGCGCACTCTGGTACAGGGAGTGGAGCCCCTTGCTCTCAATGAGGAACCTGTAAAGGATAAAATCAAGAAAAAAGCACAAAGAGAAGTAAGGTGCAAAGTGCAAAAGTGCTGTGCCCCACCTCATAACCCAATCAATCAAAGTGAGAGGTGGCCCCCCCTAAAAAAACACATCTATACAAAATCCCTGGATAGTATAAAGTGCCCAAAATCACGTAGATATATCATGATCCTTAATGCGTCTAGCCAAGTCGGCAAAGAACGAGTAGCACTACCCCTATACAGTACTCGGTGGTTGTGCCCTGATGAATTAATCTTAAAAACATGTTATTAAAAAAGTAGATAAAGTAAAGGTATAGTTAAGCGTCTAAGTCCAACGCAATAAACTCCCCATAACTATATCTAAAACAGAAACAGAGATTTCCTCCGATAGAAAATACCATCCATCCAGTTCCATTGCAAGAGTCTTACCGAGTTTATTATAAAGTCAAACTCAAACTGGCGGGGGGGGGTGCAAGTAGCTACCTGTTGTCACACTCTATGTTTCGACAAGAGAAAATACAAAAAGAAAGGGTTCTAAAAATGCAGGTAAACTAAAATCACAAAGGGAAAATACAGGAAAATCTTGTGCGTGGTAGCGGGGATCACCGGTCAAACACACAAGCCCTCCGAGACAAAGTTATGAGTCCCATTAGTTTCAGAAGGCGCAATTGGGTCATAAGACCCTGCACACTAACCAACTCGTTCCCACTCACTTCATCAAGGTGAGCTAGTATCCGCCATCTAAACACGCTCCCAACGCCGTGTAGAGTGTTTCATGGGCGTTCTAAACGTCATTACATAGGCAGTGAGGGAGAGACGTCCATCACGCACACGTGTTTGCGCGAAGTGCGTACAACTACTAAAACGTCACCCTTTCGGCCATGTTGGAGATAGCAAGTGACGAATATACACAGCCGTAAAACGCTATTAGGAGTCAGAAAAAGAATATAAGGTCAGCACTGAGAAAAAGACAGTACAACCATGAAGGAGGTTGATGTGCTCTCGTGAACTACCTAAAAAGTAATTTAACCTTGTCAAGTTCAAAAACGGGCATTCTAGAAAATAATGCATGTCATAAGACCCTCCAAACAAAACCAACTCGTCCCCACTCACTTCATCAAGGTGAGCTAGTATCCGTCATCTCAGCACACTCCCAACACCGTGTAGAATGTTACATGGGCGTTCCAACCGTCATTACATAGGCAGTAAGGGAGACGTCCACTACGTACACGTGTTAGCGCGGAGTGCGTACAACGACTACAACGTCACCCTCTCGGCCATGTTGGAAATAGTAAGCAACCAATATTGGAACGCTATTAGGAGTCAGAGAATGGGATAAAAGCTCAACACTGAAAACAGGACGGTATATCAAGAACAGATATTCAATGGATACTTAGAAATTTAGGCTATTCCAGGGAATATCATCATTCAGGCCGCTCACATGACTGCGTAGCCTGTAAACCCATCGTTGTTCCCTCATGAAAAGCACTCTCTCTGGTTTGCTCTGCGTCATGTCAATAAAGGGCTTGTCAATGACAGTCCAGAAAAAATCATCTGCCGAATGATTTTTTTCTTTGAAGTGTGTGGTAAGTCGACTCACAGATCTCTGGCATCTAAAGGTAGACCTGTGTTCCATTATTCTAACCTTTACCTTCCTCGTGTTTCATTGTTCAGGGACTCAGGTTATCTCCTGAGAGGCCATCCACATCTCTTTCTCTGCCCTCAGGTTCCTCCGATGGCCACTCCACCTAGCTCCTAAGTCAGATACCTCAAAAGGGCCCTCCACCTACTTCAACCTCCAGGCTCATGCTAGAGCCTCCATCGTCTATCTCTGCCAGCCTGCCCAACACCCTCTTGGCACCGCCACTCTCTTCTCTACACCTCCTCTCAATGTTGTTTTTCCACCACTGACAAATGAGAAGTGCATTCTTGTTTCAGCAGGTCTAAAGCTGCAGTAGGTCACAAGGCTATGCCCAGACTGCTAGTTGCCATATTATCTCCTTTTCTCTGTGCTGGCTTCCCTAAGTGAATCTTTCATCATCTGCTGGTCCAGAACTCAGCCCATACTAGAGCTGTCACCATGGTAAGTGCCCTCCCCACCTTTTTTGCTGCTTTATGATATGATATGATATGATATGATATGATAAGATATGTGATATTTGTAGAGTGCACAGCTACTCAACAAGAGTGTCCCGGCGCTTAAGAAACCTTGAAGCTATAACTGTTGCAGACCCTGAAAGGGGAAGGAAAAATCCTTAAGGTTGTTGCTGGAACAGCCAGGTTTTCAGCATCTTCCTAAAGGTAAGTACATCCAAAACCTGTTTAAGAGTTACTGGTAGGATATTCCAAACACGGGCTACCAGAACTTGGAAGGAACGACCTCCAGTTCGGGTGCATGAAAACTTGGGGCAGCCATCTGATACCGGAAGGATGACCTCAGAGTTCTGCTGGGGACATAATGAGTAACTCTCCTTCTAAGATAATGTGCTCCCATACCTTGAAGAGCCTTGAAGGCTAAAACCAGAGCTTTAAAACTGATTCTTTTTCGGATGGGGAGCCAATGCAGCCCCTTCAGGTGAGGTGAGATCCGGGCTCTTGGTCCAAGCATGAGGACCGCCCTGGCGGCCGCGTTCTGGACCACCTGAAGTCTATTCATAAGGTACTCCGGAAGGCCGAGGTATAAGACATTGGCGTAGTCCAGTCTAGAGATGATAAGGGTTTGGACCACAGTCTTCCTGTGGGTGAGAGGCAGTAGGGGGAGAAATTTCCTGCGACTGACTGGATTTGTGCCTTCATGGACAGGGTATCATCTAACTTAACACCCAGGTTCTTGACCGTGTTAACCGAGCCAAGGGGAGGTGACATGTCTGATGGCCACCATTGTTTCCATTCGTCCCGAGATGGAGAGCCGAAGAAGATTATCTCTGATTTCTCCTGGTTACATTTAAGTTGATTCTCTCTGAGCCATGTGAAAACCCCGGTCAGGCATTTGTTGATCTTCTCCCCTACAAAGTCCTCGCCCTTTTCACATGAAAATAGAAGCTGCGTGTCGTACGCATAGGATGTAATTGTTGCGCCTCAAGCTTCCGCCAGGGGAGCAAGAGGGGACATGTAAATATTAAAAAGTGTTGGGCTCAGAATAGAACCCTGAGGGACACCCACCTTCAGAGGAGGGATGGGGGCGGCGAAAGGAGGGGACCAGACCTCTTGATATCTATCCTTCAAAAAGGAGGAGAACCACTTAAGCACCGTGCCTCCCAGGCCGCACTCCTGCAATCTATGCAGTAGTCGGTCGTGTGGCACGGTATCAAAAGCAGCGGAGAGATCAACCAAGATCAACACCGCTTTCCCTCCTTTGTCTAGCTTCTCCTTGATGGACTCCGAAATTTCAAGCAGCGCTGTCTCTGTGCTGTAATTAGATCTAAAGCCGCATTGGCTCTGGTGGAAAAGATTGTGAGTTTCCACATGGTCCGTGATGACTGAGTTCACATATTTCTCTAGTATGTTGGAGAAGAATGGGAGGAGCGAGATCGGTCTATAGTTGGATGCCACCAAGGAGTCGGCTGAGGGCTTTTTTAGTAGTGGTAAAATTTTAGCTTTTTTCCAGCCGCTTGGCACTAGGCCATTCTTCAGCAAGGAATTGAGGACTGACTTTGCAGCTGGGTTAATAACCTCGGCCACCATTGCTAATACTTTGGCACGGCAGGGGTCCATGGGGGAGCCTGATTTAAGGCCTTTCATAATTTCCAAGGAAGCTTCCATTGGAAGAAGGGGGAACTGTGTCAGAGATGGACCCTCAAACGGGAGTGTCAGGTGTTAGATATTTTGAGCTTCTTCCCTCTACCGGGAGGGTCTCCGTGAAGGAGTCTTGGATGGTCTTAATTTTGTCGTGGAAATATGAGGCAAGTTGGCTAGTCCATCCCATGGTGGGAGAGAAAGGTCTGGCTGCCGCCTTCGGAGAAGAAAAACCTTTTACAATTTTAAAAATTTCTTTACTTTTATTTCCTGATGACTCGATTTTAGAGGAAAAAAAAGATTTTTTTGCATCATAGATGTTATTGTGGTGGACTTTTAAGGCTTGCTTATAGGTTAGTTTATCCTCGGAGTTAACATTTTTGCGCTAGACTCTTTCCAGGCGCTTACAGGCGCTTTTGCTCTGCCTAGGAGCTTCATTAAACCACGGTGCGGAAATTCTTGCTGACTTAGTAAAGCAAGTGGAAGGAGGTGCGAGCGCCATGGAGCGCTGCTGCAACCAATTCTCCAAGCAGAGAGCATCCTTTTCCGGTTTATCACTGAGTGAGAGCGGATGATCAACAAGAGCTTTGCTCAGGGCTGCTGGAGTGATTTGATGAAAGGGTCTTGAAGTAGTTGTATGATGCTTCCCCTGCGATTGAGGGCATCTTACCAACTTACATACCTTAAAACTAATCAGGTAATGGTCGGACCAAACTAAGGGTAAACGCACATTAATTTGGAGCTCTGCGTTCGAGAAGATCTGATCGAGTGTGTGACCCTTATCATGGGTGGGGTTACAAACATATGGGGACAGATTAAAGATTGCCAGGGACTCAATCAGTGAAATGGTATCCTGCTCTGTAGGTTTGTCCATGGGAATGTTGAAGTCACCTACTACCAAAAAGTGCTTATACTTGGACTAGGGGTGAGATTGACTCCCTAAGGGATTTGAGGAAATTACCAGCTGGACCAGGGGGCCTGTATATTAAGACTCCAGCCAGGGATTGGTGTGCTGATAATACACAGTGGAAGCCCAAACATTCAGCTCCGTCCAGTTCTCCTGTGTGAACTATGTTAAAGGAGATATCACTTTTAAAGATAATTGCAACTCCACCCCCCTTGCTCCCCACACGGTCCTTCCTCAGGATCTGATATCCTGTGGGAATGGCCATAGCAATGGTGGTGTTAGAGGCCTCAGTTAGCCACGTTTCTGTCAAAAACATAATGTCTGGGCTGGACTCTTGCAGCAGCTCTGAAACATGCAGTTCATGTTTTCTTAAGGAGCGTGTGTTAAGTAGGAGTGCCTTCAAAATGATCACCTTTGCTGTAAGGGGAGCCCATTCTGTAGCCCCTGTCTACAAAATCCTCCCTCCCCTGGTTAGTTCCCCTATAATTGTTGTCAACCGCCCATTTACAGTGTATGCACTTCAAAATGGTTCTATCAGGATTTAACGCGCTATGGTTGGGGCAGCAAACTCTCTTACCATTGTCAAATAGCACAGCGCGGCTGTAAGTTGTACGCTGTCCGCAATCTATGGGAAAACCGGCAGTCTGGCCGGCGCCGTTCGCCTCCGGGACGCTGACTGGCGCCGACGGGCTTGCCTTAGGCGTGCCTTCAGTGCGCCCGCTGCTCGCGTGCGCTGTGCACCCGTTCAGCCATAGGTTAAGTAGGTGGTGAGATGCGACGACTGGACTGCGCACCCCACCGGAAGTGAGTCAAATCTAAAGTGCGGCTTGAGCCTCAGACTACTCTCCATGCAATCGGCAATAAAGCCGTGACAGAACGGGGCTAGAGGCGGGAAAGAGGAAGGAGTGGGTAAGATTGCAAAAACAGATATCAGGCTAAGAAATGTTATCCTATTAAAAGTTTCAAAAGTGCAAGAGTGCGATGGGTAAAATCAAATAGAATTAAAAACTAATTACAGCATGTAACCGCATGAAACATTTAACTAGAGTGGGTTCACGGGGTAAAGTGCAACGGCAGGCAGCTACAAGCATCAAGGTTCTGTGAGTAATGATGTACTCACAGACTCACATTTTCTGGGAAAAGAATCAGGGGTGTTCACAGGCCAATTCGGTCAGAGGGAGGAAAAATGCTCCCTACCCATGTTCATCGTTGCCATACTTCCCAGTTGATTTTAAATAATTATTGAATATGGTGTGAAGTACTCAAGACTTAAAATGAACTTTTTCTTATCTCACTACAGGAAATACTATACTCCCTTGTAGACAGTGTTAAAAGTTCAACACATACATCGGGAAAACGTTTACAAGACTCCCCCCCGGAAAAAATCCCTGCACCTAATTTAACTGATATAGACATCAAGTCTCCCTTAGCCGTGGAATCACCGTCTCCCCCAGGAATTGAATTGAGGACCTACTCTTCAACAAACCTGCACACATGCACCTCTAGCTCCATCTCCGGCTCTGCCTCCCAAACTCTGAATGGCAAGTGTGCGCTACTTCAACCCCCTGAATCACTGGGTCTACCAGCTCCTTTAACTTCCTCTAAACACTCTAGATGGGCAAAAAAGAAATTTAAAAAACTCTCATAAAAACAGCCCCTCATAAAATGGAGATCTCTGATAGCTGGCTCGAACAGCACACCCTGCACAAATCAGCAAGGCGACTTCACTAAGCTTTTCTTGAATTTCAACTCAGCCCCTAAACCAAGCAGCAGGCCCACGGAGTGCACAAGCCTTTAAAGCTGCACGCAAAACATGCTGTGCGCCCCCGCATGCCTGGAGTCGGAGCCAGGCAGCTGGCCAAAGACAACCGCTGCCCTGACTTCAGCAAATGGCCCAGAAAATGTAAAAGCAATTGCCCAGGATGCCAATACTGCCCAGGCACTAGAAGCTCCCACATACCCTGGGCTGCACCGAGACCCAGATGCGGCTGGTAGATTTGAATAGTGGTGGGCGCAAATTTAATTTCTGAGGAGTATCATATGAACTAGCATAGCTAAAAGGGTGGGCTCAGGCTAGAATTTCAAGAAAATGTACAAGCCAAAGACTATCCTAGAGATAATAGTTTGTTATCAAACTGCCTGACAGCCCAAGCACATACAGACACACTCACACACAATTGATTTCTTAAATGTACTGCATCTCTGATGCTTTACCACATCATTCAGTCAACAACGAGACAAGCTGGGTCAGTATAGAAGCAAAACTAATACTGATAGCTAAAGGTAGATCCCTTCATATCTCCCTCCTGCCATTTCCGAGCAACATGGAAGGATATTCTGAGTCTGTTTTACCAGTATTCAGACTCATGATCTCCACATCATTGCAAATGTCAGCATTTATACTCCCCAGTAACCGGAGACAAACTCGCCTAACCAGCAAGCTTACAAATACTCAGCCAAGCTGTCCTCTGGGCGGAACCAGCACCACATTTGCCCACCACAATGGGGGCTGGAATCTCAAGCCACCATACCAGGGGCAGCCCCAACCGCAGTCCGTAAGGACTACCCTGGCCTGACTTTCATTCCATATTACACTCCTAATGGGCCCCATGATATATTAAATAGAGGCAACTTGCTCCGCCTATTCCAACATATTCCAAAGTTGAAGGATTTTACATTGGCTTAACTAACCTCTGTGAAGTTCGCTCAATTCCCAGGAAAAGGGATCATGGATGCCACAATCACTATATGGGAAAGGACTGACATCAGGGATGCCATCTTAAGTAAATCAAAAATCTTTGAGGAACATACTATTGGTGCAGGAACCTATCATGCGGCACAGGAGTGTATTGAGAGGTGCATGGGGTGCCACCCATGACTGGCTACCAAGTGCCTCAAACCCCACAAACTCTCTAGAAGTATTATAAGCTAACAACCAAAGAAATGTAAGATACATGTCAAGGCCTCACAAAACTGACGGATGGAACCAGTTGGACAACCTCCAAAGCAGCGTCTGACGCACTTACTCCTAGCCACCTTCAACCACTTTGACCCAGACTGCAGAAACAGTTAAAGAGAATAAGTTCATAATTACATCATGGAACATGGCAGGATTGAAAACCACCCTGTAATCTAAACCTGGAGTCGCATTCCTGTATAACACCGATATTATGTGCCTACAGGAAACGTGGGCATTCAACCTCACAGTTTTATATGGATTCCATGAGCTCTTCAAGACTGCCAAACGTACTAACTTATTTGGACAGCCATCGGGCGGCTTCTCAATCTTTATAAAGCAAACCGGTAAATTAGAAGCTGTGCTCTTTAACCAAAACAACCCGGCACTGCAAGTTGCAAATATCAGGGTTAAAACTCGGTCAGAAAGTTTTCCCCTTGCCCCTTATTAACTGCTATCATAATGCACAGAATAATTCTAAACAACAAGCAATTGACGCCCTGTGTAACGTTCTAGAAGGCATCCTCTTGGCCCATCCCTTCCATGAAGTTGTGTTCGCAGGGTATTATAACATCAAGGCCTTAGGAAAGGCTCCCACTGCTATTCAAATAACCAAGGTACAGGAAAAAAATGTATGATCTACTGGCCCTCTTTTAAATTAATTTCCACTGAACAAGTGTTAATGGGCTCAGAGCCCCACCATAAGCCCGTACCACATTCAAAGGAATATCAACAATAGGCTACATTTTTATGTCCGACTCCCTGGCAAAGCATTTACTAAATTTGGAAATCCCTCACCGAGGGGAAAGTGATCACAATCCTTTTACCTTAACCTTGGACCTTGGGGTTCCAGCGGCGGCCAAACACTATGCAGTGGGCATTTCAACAAGCGCAGAAGTAAGAAAGCTTGTCAGGAAGATTAAATGGCGACCCACAGACACCTCTCAGGCATCCAAATAGCTATGGGGGATGACCGTCAACCTCAACAATAATATTATCCAGGGGGTGCTGCAAAATAATTGGGGTACACTGACCATAGAGTTGATAGACTCCAAACTGGGAACCAGGGCCATCAACATCAATCAAAGCCAACAAGCAAGAATCATCACAACCAGCCGTATAAACAGGGCATCATCATTATGAAGCAGAAGAAGCTAAGGAGAAGCCTCCACATATGCAAAGTCAACCCCACTTTTAAAAACGCAAGGGCTGTGACAGAATCACAAAAGGCATATAAAGAAGCCATATGGGAAGCAAAGAAAGCACTGGAAGAAAAGGAGTGGTTAAAAATACATCAAATGCTCAAAGACAGAACTCTCGATAGCTCTGGAACTATGTGAACAAACTAAAATCTCCAAATTCAGCGAGGGAAAATGGAGTCTCAGAAAGCGTATGGATGAGACATGTAACAGATCTATTCTCTGGCCACCCTGCAGTATCAGACTGTATAGATAACCAACGGCCTGCCGACCAGCTCCCATGAGGCCAACAGGAGCTTACCTCACCAGCCCAAATTTCTAAACTCATCAAGGCCATGAAAAATGATGGGTGCGCCAGGTCCCAGTGGCCTTCCAGCTGGAATTTTTAAGTGTGCTCTGGAGAGCTTGGCAACGGTCTTAACGTTGCTATTCAACCTCACTTTTATTTTGGGGCAAACCGATATGTAAGAAAGGAGACCAAACAAAGCCAACCAATTATCACTTAATAGCTTTGTGTGGCCTTGAGGCCAAAGCATATACCCGATTACTTCGAAAAAAATAGAGGCTTGGGTATCGGACAATGGGCTACTTCCAATTTTCCAAACAGGCTTCCGCGGAGGAGCATCCATCATTGATAACATCATTGCACTTGCCACCCTGAGCCACCAAGCAGCACAAAGCACTCAGCTACCACTCTTCTGCTGCTTTATTGATTATGAAAATCAATAAAGGGTTCTGGCCCGTAATCAGTAAGGCTGGACCAATCTATAATCGATACAACGACACAACTGCCAATACTGATAATTCTTCACTACTTCACTCTTACCAATCACACGTGACACACAACGTGAATTGGAAAACATATAAATGTTTTTATTTTATTTTTATATTTTTTGACATTTTAAAGCATTATTTTCGAAAAGCAGTTCATGTTATTATTATCATGGACATTTAAAACGTTCATAGGACCACAAAAACAATACAACCATATAACACAAAGTGATTCAATTACACATAAAACACTACAATACATTTCATACTTAAAACATTTTGCATAGTGTGAGCAAGCTCAGATTCCATCAGACACTAAAGAAAAGAAAAAGAATAGAAACCCAAGGAAAGTTTGAAAAATTATATATATACACCACGTTATTCAGATGCAACATAAACCCAGGGGGAAGAAGCTGGCCAAACAGTTTTATATTCAGGTCGTGCGAACATCAATTTCATTAGTTGTCATGACACACTGTGGACCTGATATAGCAATTTAACAAAAAATACTTGTTTGGACACAACAACACGGTCAACGCGTTTCAAACCCAAAAGTGTTTTGGGGTTATCCTCAGGACCTGGAAAGTGAGCTAAAAACAAAAGAAAAAAGGGGGTTCATATGTTACCAATCAAACCAATCCATTTGTAAGCACTCAAACTTGTCTCAGTTTCGTAAGAAGTACTTTTTACCTTTACAGAATCTTTATTTTGGCACCACCTGTGCCACATGATACTTCCGTGACTACCATCATAACTACAAACCGATCTATCTAAACCAAGAACATAACAAAGAAACTATTAGTTTGTTGGCCACTACTTCCAAAAGAAATGGCTACAAAAAGGGGAGACCTCATTATGACTTACTTTTGAAACAATCACTGGTGGACCTCTAACGGTGTTCGAGAAGGAAGGAACTATCAAATCGGGCTCCGGCGATCAGCCTTGTGGGCGGAAAAAGGAGAAAGGGTCCGCGCTCAAATTAACTTGTATTTTGCAAAGAATTCTATTTTGACAGAAAATACTGCAATGTGTTAAACATACCTCTAGGAGCATTTCATGCCACGCTGTCCTTCTATGTTTTAACCGCGAAGCGAGTTTCTCAGTCTGAAGAAATAAGCAAAGAGAGGGGCGGTGTCAATCTATATCGCAAGTCAGAGTTAAGTTGTTCCTAAAGTCCGTCACGGGTCGCAAAGTCTTCCATATTTACCTCCCGCTTTCTTGCTTATCGCCGTGTCCGATCGCCTGTACGTCTTGGAGCCCGTGTTTAGGATACAGACATCGGCGCTTTTTAATGACGGCACCGACATCGCGGTGTCATGTGACTCGTTTGTTGGAAAAATCCTCATGGCATCAGCTTTCTTTTTACAGTGTTTAAGTTAGACATCACTAACATAGTAACACTTCGTATGTAGAAGAGCGGCACAATTTTTAAGCCTCCAATAAAGTGATTCCAGACACTTACTCATGTACATGGTGGTACCGACATCACGGTGTCACGTCCCGTGTGAATCTAGTCACTTAAAAATGAAGCATACAACATCCATAATGCATCTCTTCTGTAGATTAATTAAAGGCACATTCATAATTTAAAACCGTGCTGCTTCACCATAAACAAAGTTGATTCACGCTTCGCTCTTTGATTTTCGGTTTTTTAGCATGCGGACATTGTGAAAAACCAGTTCACGCTATAAGAATGAGCAAAATTGAGTCAATACACAAGTCACGTGACACCGTGATGTCGGTACCACCATGTAAATGAGTAAGTGTCTGGAATCACTTTATTGGAGGCTTAAAAATTGTGCGGCTCTTCTACATACGAAGTGTTACTATGTTAGTGCGGTCTAACTTAAACACTGTAAAAGGAAGGCTGATGCCATGAGGATTTTTCCAACAAACGAGTCACGTGACACCGCGATGTCGGTGCCGTCATTAAAAAGCACCGATTTCTGTATCCTAAACACGGGCTCCAAGACGTACAGGCGATAAGCAAGAAAGCGGGAGGTAAATATGGAAGACTTTGTGACCCGTGACGGACTTTAGGAACAACTTAACTCTGACGTGCGATATAGATTGACACCGTCCCTCTCTTTGCTTATTCCTGCAGACTGAGAAACTCGCTTCGCGGTTAAAACATAGAAGGACAGCGTGGCATGAAATGCTCCTAGAGGTATGTTTAACACATTGCGGTATTTTCTGTCAAAATAGAATTCTTTGCAAAATACAAGTTAATTTGAGCGCGGACCCTTTCTCCTTTTTCCGCCCACAAGGCTGATCGCCGGAGCCCGATTTGATAGTTCCTTCCTTCTCGAACACCGTTAGAGGTCCACCAGTGATTTTTTCAAAAGTAAGTCATAATGAGGTCTCCCCTTTTTTTAGCCGTTTCTTTTGGAAGTAGTGGCCAACAAACTAATAGTTTCTTTGTTATGTTCTTGGTTTAGATAGATCGGTTTGTAGTTATGATGGTAGTCACAGAAGTATCGTGTGGCACAGGTGGTGCCAAAATAAAGATTCTATAAAGGTAAAAAGTACTTCTTACGCAACTGAGACAAGTTTGAGTGCTTACAAATGGATTGGTTTGATTGGTAACATATGCACCCCCCTTTTTTCTTTTGTTTTTAGCTCACTTTCCAGGTCCTGAGGATAACCCCAAAACACTTTTGGGTTTGAAACGCGTTGACCGTGTTGTTGTGTCCAAACAAGTATTTTTTGTTAAATTGCTATATCAGGTCCACAGTGTGTCATGACAACTAATGAAATTGATTTTCGCACGACCTGAATATAAAACTGTTTGGCCAGCTTCTTCCCCCTGGGTTTATGTTGCATCTGAATAACGTGGTGTATATATATATTTTTTCAAACATCCCTTGGGTTTCTATTCTTTCTCTTTTCTTTTCTTTAGTGTCTGTTGGAATCTGAGCTTGCTCACACTATGCAAAATGTTTTAAGTATGAAGTGTATTGTAGTGTTTTATGTGTAATTGAATCACTTTGTGTTATATGGTTGTATTGTTTTTGTGGTCCTATGAACGTTTTAAATGTCCATGATAATAATAACATGAACTGCTTTTCGAAAATAATGCTTTAAAATGTCAAAAAATATAAAAATAAAATAAAAACATTTGTATGTTTTCCAATTCACATTGTGTGTCACGTGTGATTGGTAAGAGTGAAGTAGTGAAGAATTATCAGTATTGGCAGTTGTGTCGTTGTATCGCTTTATTGATTATAGCATGGCTTTTGACAAGGTGGACAAACCACAGCTGTGGAGGAAGCTGTCACCCTGGGGTATTTCCCCCAACCTTCTAAGGGCGATAATCTCCCTCTACTCTGAAACATGGGTCCATGTGAGAACCGGCCCACATGAAATCACCCCCAAAATTACTACGCAAGGGGGTTTGAAACAAGGCTGTGTGCTAGCTCCTTTACTTTTTAATTTACATACAGCAGATCTGGGGTAAGCACTGGCAAAAAGCAGCCTTGCCCTCACCCGATTAGGCCACAAGTCTCTTCATATTTTACAATATGCCAATGCCAATGACATAGTAATTATGGATTATACAAAAGTGGCTTACAGCAAGCACTGACCAGCCTTCAAACATACGAGAGGAATTTTCTCACAGTTAATCAGGAAAATACCAAAATTGTAATCTTTGGCCATTACAAGAATAAGAAATCCATCTCTTGCAGCATGGGGCCCGAGAGCCTCACCACAGTAGCGAAATATAATTATTTGTGGGTGTGGCTCAGGGAATCCTCTCAATCCTCAGCTCTTAAAAGCTTGCTAAAAAATAAATCAATTGCCATTATTTATGGCTTAGGCATCTCAATACAAAACTAAACAGCGCATCTGCTGCATCAATAATCAAAGTTACTCAGGCCTCTCTTCTCCCATCACTACAATATGGCCACAAGTTTTTTCCTGGTGCCTGTCCGGGTTGCCTTGAGAATGCACAGTGCTCTGGGTATAAGAGAATCTTCCAATTGCCCAAGCACCTCCACAGGTCAAGAATTCAATTGGAATTTGGCCTGTTAAATCAAACTCTAACTTGTGAGTCAGATTTTTTGAAATATTACATATGTACATGAAAGCGTCAAGGAATTCTCTTAATGCCTGTCTCAGAGTTATATTTGAGAAACCAGGGACTCCCATGGAACAGGCAACTACAGAAGGCTTTTGCATCTTTTCAAATTGAACCGGCAGCGCTCACTCTTGATTCAATCACCTTTTTGACATGGAGAAAGGTAATCAACAGGCAGTTATGGCTAGCTTCATTCTCGCACAACTTTGCCCCTTTAAGGTCCTCGGAGATTTTATGCACTTTAAATTCATCATACCTGGTTGGGAGACCTCAGTCATACCTTTCAGTCGCAATCAATGCAGAGTGAGCAGAGACATTATGTACATGTGTCTGCTCGGCCGACAGTAGATTTTAACCCAGCATGGGCCAATTCAGACAAAGAAGGGGCCTGTAGATTATGCAACTTCAAGCGAGAATCATCGCTGCACCTTCTGTGCTGCTGCCCTGCCTTGATGATGTAAGGAGGGCTCTACTAAAAACCAATATTCCTGACGAAGGGTGTCTATACTTGCATGGAGGCATCCTCCATATTTTTTTCCCAATCCGATGCAACTTCTTTATCAAGGTGCAGGAAATTCATCAAAGTTCTCAGAGATTCCTATTAACATATCTCTGGTATCTCCCAATCCTCGCACAGCGTTCAAAAACGTATAACTGACTATTACCTAAAGAAGCCTGGAAACACCTAGCTCGGCTCACTGGTGCCTCTCTAAATGTAAATCGTTTATGTATGTCTATTTAAGTCCACCATTCATCACGATTACGCTTTCTCGCTCTGCTCAACCTTACATCTGTTAGGTTTAGCGCTTTTTCAAATATCAGTTTGATTCTCTGGGTGTCTGGGCTGCAATCCAACCTGTCTAGAGTCAACTTACCAGTGCTAGAATATTTTTTGCCTCCGGACTGAACTTATTGGCCTCTCTCACAACTGATGCACGCGAAAAAACACTTATAGCCTTACTAATCTAACAAGCTTAAAGTGTATCAAATTTATTGATGACTTCACTCACCAGCACTTTATAACGTACATCATATGAACAATCAGGCCTTTTTTACGAAATGTCCTTTGTTCAGACTGCTCTCATTCTCCTATCAGATCAAATCTAAATGGTCGAAGAGTTCAGACATTTGCACTTTAAACATGTACAACCAGAAAATGTATTGAATTGTTTTTAGTTTTAAAATGTTGTCATTTTTAACTGAGTGGGCATAAGTTAAACAACGTGGTTTTTATATCATGTGATTAAATCATGATTAATAAACATTGTAATTGACATTATCTGACAATCTTGCTATCCCATCTACAAAAAGATTCTCAATATTTTTGACATAAATAGTTTCTGAAAATCTTGAATGTCTTAACACTAGACTTTGTAGATTGGTTTGGCAACAATTCAATAAGGAAAGGTTGTAATCCTAAATCAAGGGGTGTTAATCATAATTTTATGAAGAATGCTGAGTGCTGAGTCATGCTTTAATGTAGAGTTTATTTATTGTGATATAACTGCAGAGCAGTGCAATTTAGTGTTTTATACATGTATTCATTAAATGCTTGCATATGTTATCAAATATTGGCCGGTGTGCACCATAAGGATGAAAATTCTAGTTGGTGACTGTTAGAAATGGGGGTTTCTAGTTGCCAATGGTTTGCACCTTTGTCCAAGTAGGGACCCTTGCTTCTAATCAGTTTAAGGGAGTTACGCCCTTAGACAACCTCTGCTCCCCCCTTGGTAGCTTGGCACGAGCAGGCAGGCTTATCTAAGAGGCAGTGTGTAAAGCATTTGTGCTCACATACAATAATACAGTGAAAACACTACAAATGGACACCACACCATTTTAGAAAAATAGGAAATCTTTATCTAAACACAACAAGACCAAAACGGCAAAGATCCACCATACATATATCAAGATATCACCAAAAATGGGTTATTCACAAAAATAAAGCTTGTAGCAGCAAATAGCTCCACCTGGGGCTGTTACGATGACGTGACAGATGAAAATCCCAAAGTACGGCGCCAACCACGAGGTGCGCGGCGTTGGGCCCAGAGTCACACGGACCGCAAAAAACAGCACCATGGCAAACGATGAAAACAAAGGCAGTGCACTGCATCGGGGAGGTGATGCTTCGTTGACGCTGGGCAGCGTCGGTTCCTTACGACGACAGGGGAGGTGAGGCATTGGCTCCTTACTGCAATGCAGGGGAAGTGAGGCGTTGGTTCCTTACTGTTGCCGGGGAGGTGATGTCACGGTGGCATTGAGGCATCGGTTCCTTACAACGATGCAGGGTTGATGGATTTGGGAGATTACCCACGTCAGGTTTTGGCTCCGCGATGATAAATCTCCGGCGTCAGTGAGGTCGGGGCTGCGATGCGAGTCAGGGCGATGAGTCATGAGCATCACGAGCGGTGCCCTCAGCTCCGGTGCAGGCAGCGTCCTCGGTGACGGCGTCAGAGTCGGTACGGTGTGGCAGCAGGTGTCGGGGCTGCGGTGTAAGTTGGCACGGTGCGTCGTGCACTTCACGAGCGGTGGTGCCCACGGCTTCGTTGCAGGTTGCAGCGTCGCTCACTGGCGTCAGTGCTGCTATTTCCCACTGTGGCAGCTGAAACAGCAGCTCCAGGTGCAGGAGGACACAATTATATAAATATGTATATGTTGGACTTGGCCCTTTTTGGCTAAAGTTCCCTAAACTTTTTACCTTCCCCCTAGACCTTTTTTCTGACATGGTGTTGCCAACTTAGATGCTTTGGGCACTTTGCCACTGCTGATCAGTGTCAAAGTGCAAGTGCTCCCTGTATAAAGTGTAATGGTATATTTGTCTTACTAAGGAAGCCCCTAGTAAAATGCACTATGTGTGCCAGGGCTGGTAATGCAAATGCTACTAGTGGGCCTGCAGCACTAATTGTGCCACCCACCCAATTAGCCCTAAAGAGAGAACTCAGGCCTGCCACTGCAGTGCCTGCGCGCAGTTGCTAAAACTGCCATGTTGTCCTGACAAGTGCGCCCACTTGCCAGGCCTGACCCTTCCCTTTTTATGCACATCAGACACCCCTATGGTAGGCCCAAGGTACACCCCTGGGCAGGGAGCAGTGTATGTGAAAGGTAGGACATGTACTGAGGTGTGTACCATGTCCTGACAGTGAAATACTCTCCATTTCGTTTTTCACTGTTGAAAGGCCATCTTGCCCATAGGACAGAATGGGGAGGCTGTGTAATATGTTTCCAGCCTATCTTCCCATAGGCTTAAGATGGAGGGGTGAAGTTTAGTGTGCCTGAACTCACAATTTAATAACACATCTTTTTGTGAAGGTGGTTTTTGCATTTAGAAACCACACTTTTAGAAGTAGCTGGTTTTTTGTGTTCTAACAATTCTGTGTGTCTCTGCCTGGTTGTGGATTGACTGTCTGGATTTGAAAGTGATAGGATACGGGGAATGTCTTGACCCAGGGGAGGAGGTGAGACAGCAACAGGCTGACCTGCATCTGGAGTGTAGGGGGGAGGAGTAGCCCCTGGAGTTGAAGAGGCCTGGGCTGCCGCCATAAAACAATGGCTCCATCTCCTGCTGAGTGATTGAAGATCCAGACCCCCACTATCAAAGGGAGACACCCAGAACTGGTTTGGACAGGGGTCAGTGCCCCCCTG
This sequence comes from Calotriton arnoldi, assembly GCA_963921515.1. Classification (NCBI taxonomy): domain Eukaryota; kingdom Metazoa; phylum Chordata; class Amphibia; order Caudata; family Salamandridae; genus Calotriton; species Calotriton arnoldi. The sequence goes on along the minus strand of CAWUFW010002830.1, from coordinate 1,811,222 downwards.
AACACAAAGACTTCAAAGACATTTAGGGGTATAACTATGAGAGCTGAAACCCCTGAACTTAGGACTGATCATGACTGTAAAGGATTGAAACTACTTTGTGGTCAAGAGGAGCCTCTGCCAAGGAAGAAACAGCTGAAGAGACTGAAGGAAAGGACTGACCCTTGCTGTGTGTTCTGGGGCTGGCCTGCAGTTTGCTGATTTAACCAAGGAGAGGCGAAGGGACTTTGCTGTGTGCTGTGTCCCCCTGCTTGAAAGGACTTTGCTGTGTGCTGTGTCCTGAAGTAACTTGTCCCCAAGGGCCCGAGGAGAGCTGGCTCCCTGTTGTGGAAACTCAGGAACACAAAAGTTTCCAGAGGAGTGTCTCAGCGACGCTGTGTGCGTGTGCTTTTTGCAGCCTGAGACCTTCGTAAGAACTGCCCCGTGATCGTGTGCACCCGGAGTCCAAGTGAGTCTCAGCTACGCTGTGTGCGTGTGCTTTGTGCAGCCTGAGACCTTTGTGAGGATTGTCCTGTGATCGTGTGCACCCGGAATCCAAGTGAGTCTCAGCGACGCTGTGTGCGTGTGCTTCGTGCAGCCTGAGACCTTCGTGAGGATTGCCCTGTGATCGTGGGCACCTTGAATCCAAGTGAGTCTCAGCGACGCTTTGTGCGTGTGCTTCGTGCAGCCTGAGACCTTCGTGAGGATTGTCCTGTGACCGTGTACACCCGAAGCTCAAGTGAGTCTCAGCGACGCTGTGTGCGTGTGCTTCGTGCAGCCTGAGACCTTCATGAGGATTGTCCTGTGATCGTGTACACCCGAAGCTCAAGTGAGTCTCAGCGACGCTGTGTGCGTGTGCCCTGTTGCAGCCTGAGACCTTCGACTTTGCCATCGGCTCGGGGCGGCAACCCCAGAGGAGCGGTGCCGCCGGCCCGAGCCTGCCTTTGCCAAGGAGAGACCTCGAACCATCACGTCGGGAGTCCGTGTTCCACTGCCCGAGATCAACGAAGTCGCCACGGAGGCCCAAGCCGCGAGGAGAGGAGAGCGTGATCGCACCCCCCAGGTAACGCTCAGCTAGCTTGCGTGTGTCGCCGCCTGGGGCGGGGTGCGGTCTCGGAGAGAAACACTCTCGGCCTTTCCCATCCTTGCAGTGCGAGCCCCCGCTCAAGTTAGAATCGCAGCCCGTTCTTTCCGAGGAGTGGCAGTACCGGGGCCGGAGTGTGGAGTTGCACTTTGTTTACACCAGACCAGTGTTGAGGGCATATTTTGGCAGTAGCTGACCGCGAGTCAGTACGAGTGGCATAGAGTCCGTCCATGGAGTACATTATTGTTGGCATTACAAACTGCCTGATTGTTGCATTACGCATTGCATTGTTGTTGGCATTACGAACTGCCTGATTGTTGCATTACGCATTGCATTATTTTTGCATTACGAACTGCCTGATTGTTGCATTACGCATCGCATTATTTTGGCATAACGAACTGCATTATTTTTACATTACGAAGTGCCTGATTCTTGCATTACGAACTGCATAGCATGGCATTAGGACTGCATTTGGATCATTGAGAATTGCTCATTAATACTGCAAGAACCTACAAGGGCTTGCTGGCCTAATAACCGGCCAGGTGAAATATTACAAATACGCATATGTTGGGTTTTATCGTGTGGTCTCATCGTATATCTTTTTATACAAACTTATACTTGTTTTTTATGAAACTCGTGTGGAGTCCATTTGTGGTGTCATCATTGGGTTACTGAGAGCGGGATTGCAAATACTTTACACATTGCCTTGGAGATAAGCCTGGCTGCTCGTGCCAAGCTACCGAGGGGGTGAGCAGGGGCTATCTGAGAAGGTGTCCTTCCTTTCCCTGATTTAGAAGCAAGGGTCCCTATTTGGACTAAGGTACCTACCTCAGCCAACTGGGGACCCCCAATTCTAACCTTGGGTAGCAACGGGTGGGGATTTGAACCCACCCCGATCTAACAGTATACTTTTTGGATTAAAAGATTTACTTATTGGTTGATTGGTTAATCTGTAACTAACTAAATTTTTCTAATAAACCTTTTATGGTTTGGCATCAATCCTCTCAGTCGGTTTTGTGGAGCCATATTGGTTTTACTGAAATTGAAATGTAGTGCTGATGCTAGCTCCCTTCATACGCTTCCAGTCGACAGCCAACGATCCGTACGACCAGTGGAGGATCCTGTCTGACGATTACACTAAAGTACATAGGTACAAGGGGATCCACTGTATTATAACCAGGGCACTTAATTTACTTTTTCCGCTTTTTTACCTTTTACATCTTTCAACATGTCCTAGTTTTGCTTATTGTAACATTCTAAATACTGATCAAAATCAAAAGAAAAGTGTTAAAAGTTACAACAAAAAGCTGACTACCTTTTCTTAAATTGTCACGGAGTCCTCAAATGCAGCGATGTGGCACAAACAAGAGTGTGCACTTCACTGTTATACAATTCACGAGCGTCATCATGTCACAAGTTCAGACAATTACCATTTGTAAGCTTCAGATGCAGGCAGTAAATGACCTGATGTGGAGGTTCTTTGCCTCTGTGCAGCGTACTTAGCAAACAATACAGCTGACAGCACAGATACCGCTATGCTGTAAAAGGGTCTCTCCAGGGAACCGATTTCCACGCAGAATTCTGATTTAACCATCGCACAATATGCCATGCCATGCATTATGTTTTCCCGAGTAACAGTGATCCGTTGGTATAAACGTAAAAAGGGTAAGCCTGAAGTGATTATTTTGGAAAAAGACCGATAACATTGACGCATAGCAGCCATTCCTGTATAAAAAAAAAAACAAGCATTTACATCAATTAGGAACAATGTGGTAAATCCTATAGTTCTTTATTAATGTTAGAAATATTATTTTCGCATTTCTTTCAAAAATGGTTTGCCGGTGGAAAGAAATATGCTTGTTTTTCGGTGTTAAATTTGAAACGCGGATTCAAAATGGGATCAGTAACCTTGGCTTTGCTTTCAGCAGGAGTCAATGTTATGCGGGAGACGGCAAGTGTCTGAGGGAAGCTAATTAACTAAAGAAGAGTAGAGCTCGAACACCTGCCCATCTTTAACTGTTCTATTGACACTTTCCCCAAATATTCAAAGGGAGCGTGACTCATGGAACGAACATTTTGTGAGACAGGTGTGCAAGATCCAAAAATATTTCCTTTGAAAAATCAGTTTTACTTTTTTTAATCAGTTCAGAGCTGTGTTAGATGTTAAAAGTGCCATGAGCTATGCACGTCTCTTCAAGCGTGGCTACAAGATCAAAGGTAGGCAAGACATTGAATTGTTTACTGCATGGAAGCCCCCGCTCTTTTGTAGTGATGGCTGGTATACTTAGCTGTCAGTCGGTGATGGTAACAGCAGCGCACGCTTCTTGCAGCTAGGATAATTAGCATGCACATGGTTCCCAGAGTGTAAGGAAAGTTTTAGAAGCCAGCGATATTTACATTTTGTGAACTATACCTAGGTCAAAGTAATTTAGATTTAGAGTTGGCCTCAGTTGTCCTACTGTTCAGTGGCGTGGCAAAGGGGGGGGGGGGTCGGTCGTCCCCGGGCGGCACAAGTTTTGAGGGTGGTGGCCTCCCCCCCTCTAACCTGCGGCCGTCGCGGGGTGGCAAACGCAGGAATCGCCAGCATCCCCCCAACCCCCACCACTCTTACATGCATCTGCCGTGGGGCGGAAAAACGCAGGGACCACCACAGGTGGCCAAAGGTCTAGTTACTCCACTGATACTGCTGCTACAGGTGGCAAAATAAGGAGCACGTTTTGAACAGCAGGTAAATTACCTATAACATGTAAAGCTCAAGGGTATATATTTGCTTTAAGCGTCGAGCAATTGTGGCTGCACACGTCTATCTACTGAGAATCATTGGACATGGACACACCCTTAGAGCTGGAGGTCTTTTCTTCAAGACATTGTGAATGCCGGTCCGTAGAGGTAGGGTAAAATATGCTCATCGCAGAAAAAGTGCACTCAGATGTCTGTAGAAAGGGCTAAATGGCTCTCCCCGAGACAGGAGGGACCACTGATGAACGTGTTGCAGTTGGGAAGCGCAATCCACTTAGAGATCCCCTTTTACACCAAAATGTTTGTCTTACTCAGAAGAGCTGCAGCCTGACTGTTCTGTAGGTCCAGAGGATCAAGAATGATGGGGGTCTCTTATCGCACCTACTTCCGTAAAGAGCAGGCTTTCTATTACTCCGTTTAAGGGTCTGAGTCAACTAACCAAGGAAGTATTGGAAGCTGGAGTCTTGCCAGGATTCATATTCATGAGCCGTACATCACAGAAGAGGACAGTAGGAATCTTTTAGCCATCTTTCAGGATATGGCTTACAAAACTATAGGTCCCCTACCAAAGCCTTCTCAGTGAAAAACTGCGTGCCTTCGAAATGTTGTATACCAGAAAGTAACCTTTCCTTAATAAAATGTACGTTAAATAGTATGGGGAGTTGTTTGTGTCCAAGGGTCAGGTCTAAAGTAAGTGAGTCAACTAAGGGCAGAAATGTGTCATACAATGTTTATTGTTACAAATGGGGCTCAATATCACTTTGTTAAGTAAAAATATTTATTGGTGAAAGAATATTGTGTAAACCTGGCACCAACAACATATTTGCTGGCTATCTCTTGGACCCCTGAGTCCAGCTAAACATACTAATGTTCTCCTTTTGAGGTTACTCTACATAATTGTTCAACATAAGCAATTAAATCTTTACTTATGCCTAGGAGATGACATCATAATGCATAATAGTGACTTGACTGGCTGAAAGAATGGATGCCCATCTCAGGCAATGTGACCACAGCATTGGGTTACGAAGGCAGAACCCTTCCTCGGCTTTCATTTGAGAAATTACACACACTATTTACACAGTTTAATTTTACGATGGTATGATCACAGCAGTTGGGTTCATCTATTGCTGACCCCCTTATCAGAAACAAAGGCAACACTTATGTGATAACCAAAATTGTTTGCTGGCAAAATCGTAATATTGAAACAGTAACAAAAGACTGAAGAACACAACTAGCAGATTTTACAGTAGCAATTGTGACTTAAAATATATTAGCTTCAATTTCTGGAGAGAGGGACAGGGGCCTCTTATAACTTTGCATAATGAAATTTGAAATCACGCATTTTTTATGTCAAGAAGAGGTGGAAAAAAGTATTACCTAATTTTCACATAAGCAAAGAGAAGAATATGATGAAAGAGAAGGGCACCACATGAAGAAGTACTCAGCTATAACCTACTGAAATGAAAAACAAGCATTGGCATAGCCAATAGGTCTCGCCTTTGGAACCTTATAAGTATTTAGTTATGCAGTACAATATCCTTGGTGCAACAACATCAACTGTTGCATGGCTAAACACTTATAAGGTCCCAAAGGCGAGACCTATTGGCTATGCCAATGCTTGTTTAATTTAGAACATTCTACCCTTAGTGGGTGAGTGAAAGGGAGGATGGATGAGGGAAAGGATGGATGAGTGAAAGGATAATTGGAAGAACGGATGGATGAGAATTTGGTTGGTGAGTGAAAGGGAGGATGGATGGATTAATGGATGAATGAAAGGGTGGATGGATGAATGAAAAAGGATGGATGAGTGAAAGGGTGGATGGATGGTTGAGTGATTGGGTGGAAGGAAGAGCAAAAGGATGGATGAATGGATGGCTGAGTGAAAGAATGGGTGATGAAAGAGTGAAAAGAAAAATGGCTAGATTGAGTACAAGGATGGATGACAAAGGATGGATGAGTGAAAGGATGGATGAGTGAAAGGGTGGATAAAGAGAAGAGTGATTGAAAGGATGGACGGCTGGATAGATGGAAGGATGGATAGGTTTGGAGATGGATGCATAGGTGTGAATATGGATGGGCAGAAGGACGGAATGGTGAAAGACTGAATTATAGATTAAAGAATTAATGAAAACAAAATGTAAAGATGAAATTGTGGATATCAGCAGGTGGATGAACGGATAGATGCTTGGATGGACGACAAGAGAGCTCTTCTGGGGAGGATTGTAATGACTCGTTTCGTTTGCTTAATGCCATAAAAGCCTTGGTTCAAAGTGGGGGATATTTGAATTGACTGGCTACTTCCTTGGCTAAAGCAGTCTGTTGGCAAGACCTAAACAGGACCCCTCGGATTAGACTGGCTGCTGCCACCACTTCCGGAGTGCCCACCACTTTAAATTTATTTCAACAAATTCCCGTTTTCAAACATTAATGCAAAAAGTTCTGAGTTTCGTGTACAGCAGTTAGCAGCATCAACATGTCAAACCGACGTGGAGGAGGAGCGTGTATGAAAGACACAAAGTGGGGTGATGGCGTTTTTAAAGCTAAATATTCCAGAACATTTGCAGTTTCTCCAGCGCGCCCACGTGACAGCGCAGCTTGAAGCACTCGACCTTATGCTGGGAGAATCTCTGTGAAAACCAAGGAGAGGCGTCAGTAATGCAAATGGCATGCAGCGGACAACCGTTCAAAAACAAGGTCACCTTTTCAATAGAGGGGCTTGGATGAAGAACGTTAGTGGAACTAGAGATTTTCTTAACTACGCAGTACACCGAAAATAAAATATTAACTTGAGAAGTGCTTCACAAAAAGGGTGCCAATACATTCACTGCAATCCAGCAAGAGTGATAGAGAGAGGGAAAATATAAATACAAAATGTGGAAAAGCTTCAGAGGACAGTTATGTAGCAGTAGAGTACGGGCATAGAGCAAGCATAACCCTGTGTTGTTGCTACAGCAGGTAGTAAAGAGGTAGACTGGGTGTGCTCGACATTCCTTATCTCCCAAAATTGCGTCACTGAACTGAAAATTACTCAGCCTCCCTGTCCGACCGAGAACAAAGACCTGACAGTTCAAAAAAGAAAGGTCACAGCTTCAAACACCACAAGTGATTCTTCAAAGCAGGGCACGTGCGTTCCTGAAGAAAGGTTTTCTGAAGACGTCCTCTGAAAGCGCTCTTCTCTAGCAACAAAGCTAACAGAAGCACGAGTGACCTTTTGGAATCGGTCAGCTCTTTTCAAGCACTTGTGCTTGTGGCGGCATCTACCTTGTGGGAGCGAGCAGACGCGCGCGCGGCCACGCTAATTGGAAACAGATGGCCCCTGCGCGCCGCTGCTCGCTCCCGCAAGGTGGATGCCGCCACAAGCACGAGTGCTTGAAAAGAGCTGACCGATTCCAAAAGGTCATCTCCTAGAGAAGCGCATGCGCGCTGCCTAAGCGAGACCTAAAAAAGACTAATGATCTATTGAACAATGATAAAGTTTGTAGGCAACTTTGCTCTCCAAAGGCAAACTGCATTGTGTTTATTGAAAAAAATCAGATGTGTGTTCTTTTAAAAGACAGTAATGGGAGAAACAAAATATTTATCCAAATTTCGACCCTAATTGATCCCTTGTTTTTCTTTATTGGAATAGTGAAATAAAGAACATGACTTTGTAGTAGTCAAAAGAATCCACACATGGCATGTTTTATTAATCTTGTTACATTTGAATTACGTTTTGCTCCTTGCTTCTTCTTGATTGAGGATTTATCTAAAATGATGGTCCCCTAATTGTTGTTAAATTATCACTCTGGAGAAAACACCTTATGAGTAGATGATATTCAGACATATGGAGGAGTAAATGTGGTAAAAATTCTGTGAAGAAGGGTACACAATACTACACCATGTTGATGAAGAGTATGGTTATGTCTGATATCATGCACTGGCTAAAATCTGAGACATTAACCATGTGAGCCTCAAAAAACGTGTTGGACCTCAATATTTCAAACTCACTTTCTTGCATACATTAATTATGTATGCAAGAACGGGTACTGGTGTAAGAATCAGGTGGATGGATAAAATATACTCCCAACCGATTCAGGTCTGTAGTATCTCATGTGGATATCCTGAAAACCTAAATAGGGTCTCAGCCTTAGCGACCAATGTTGGACAACCCTGTATGAATCATACATGTAGTCTGCATCTGTCATGGAAGTGTGCATGGTGCATTTATATGTCCCAAACAATATCAATTTCGCATAGGGAGGTTATGTAACATTATGGTTTGGTGTAAAATGTGGTAAATCCACGCCAGTAATCAGATGATAAACTGGCTTCTCCCGGTGGGCACCTATACACTATAACCATCCTAAGGCACACATCTTATCAGGATATTTTTAGCTACAATAGAAACAAGCGAGCCCAATGTTATAAAACGTATTGACATGGCTCACATTTGCTTTGCTACAGATTTCAAGCCAAAGCTGTCTGTCATGCATATTTGAGTCAGTTTTCAGTTCAGTAGTTTTGCTTTAGGGAATATGTGACAGCCTGTACTCCCAGGGGTTCGGCTTGTGTGTACGAAAGCACCACTGGAAATGCTGTGACGTTTGTTTAGATCTCCTGGGAAGTCTAAAAGATACAATTTGTTGACAGACACGAAAAATGCTTATGCTCAGCTACCTTAGTTTGAAATTAAAAGCAAAATCAAAGCAACGGTTAAGGCATACTTTTGAATCTTTCTTTATGTGATAATGAGAAAGTGATGTTCTCCATTGTGAACAGTGTAGGAAAAAAGTATTGAGCCAAGAAACTTTAAAAAAGTGTTAGAAATAATTTACTACATTGAATGTAATAATAATTAATATTTTTAATAATTGCCTCTTATGAATCACTCCCTATTCTGCAACAGCCATTAAGGGCCTTATTACGAGTACAGAGGTCCATACGACCGCCCTACTCATAGTGTCGGTCTGACCACCGCCACACTGCGGGCCCGCCCGCAATGTTCCAAGTGAGGCGGTTGGACCACTACGAGACCGCTGGCTCCACTGAGATCAAGGATCCCACTGGGCCGGTGGTCTGCAACCGGCACGAATTTGCCGACGGTGCCGCTGCCGGCACTGCCAAGAGTATTCTGTGTTGCCTTTTCACCACCCTTTTCATGTCGGTGAGGCTACTAACAGGGCCCCCTGTCAGACTTGGGTCTGGGGGTGTATGCGGGAGGGGCACATGATGTGACCCCCTGAAATTGCACCCTAGTTCCTCCATGGTGTGGCATGCATGCCACGCCGTGCAGGAATGTGCTGCAGGCACTGTCACAGTGGCGGGCTGCAAGTCAGTCTCTCCTATGAGCCTAACAGCCCACTGCCATGAAATCACCGCAGCACCACCCGCCCGATCCAGAATACACTTGCAATCTGGTAGTCGGGCACACCACAGCTTTCGCGGTTCTCCAGTGGACAGCGCGGTGGTGGTGTCACTGGGGGACCGCCAAAGTCGTAATAAGGCCCTAAGTGTCTAACTCACGCTATATAAGTCGGAGCCACAATCAAGACGCGATGACAACAAATATAACATCTAGCAACCATAGTCATCAGTAGGTAGCATATACTGATATTAGAATATTTTACCAGTAGAGGGCAGAATGATATAAATAAAGCTAGCAAAACATAAAAGGACACATTTTATTGGTGCATCGGTGGAGTAGAACTTTTGGACTAGACAGTTATTCATCATCTGCTGCGACATTGTTTTAATTGGAGCTCCCAGCATGCTCATGATTTCAGTTGGACACCACAAAAAGTCACAGGTCTCTACTCATGGACATCAGATATTGTGACTAACTTTACCTTCCTAGGCTCCATTACGAAATGTTTTCTACATGATCCCTAGTGCTATCAAGTAAGCAAACAGGTACACATAGCACTTTACAAAGATAATGTGAAGAAATATAATCTGCAAATATATAGGGCCTAATTACGATGTTGGTCGGACAGGCTCCGAATGGAATTCAGTTTGACCGAACCCATGTCAGAAGCCAAGTTTCCGACCAACTTGGAAACATTTCCGACCGACCGATTACGATACAATGTAGTCAGTCGGTCATTACGGAATCGGTTCCGACCGGCATTCGGAGAGTCCGAGTCAGTTGGAGCCGAATCGTAGCGCTCTATGGGCCGCGTTTCCGACCGACCGATTACGATGTCGGATTCCGACAGCCGTTCCGACTTGGTCAGTCCGACACGGATCATCTGTCGGAAACCGACTTTGGTGGCCCGTAGCAGGCCCCCCTTCACTCAGAGGCCTCCGGTTGGGGCCTGTGGGGGTACCCATGGGTCACCTCTTTCTAACCGTGCACAGTGTGGCAGGCACCATGGGGTGCCCGCCACAGGGTGCATGGTTTTCCGCACCCACCCCTTTTTTCAATGGAAGCCTGTGTTGTTGGTTAGAACACATGCTCCCATTGAAGTCAATGGGAGTCCGACCGAACGGTGTTCGGACACATCGTAATCGGTCGGTCGGACTCCCCGAATCGGAGTCGGTTGGAAACCATTCCGACAAGGAGTCGGGCGGAATGCTTTCCAACTGACATCGTAATGAGGCCCATAGTGTCACAAAACAATAACATATTCATAACAAAAGTATCAACAGTCAGTACCTAAAAGGTAAATTACAAAAATAGTGACAACCAAAAAACTGACAGTAAAAATATAACAAATATAAAAATTATAAATGTAATAATAATGAATAAAAATGTAGTATTTTAAAAAATCAAATAGACTTAATCATAATATTATTTTAAAAAATATAGCATGAATACATCGAAATTTTTGTTAATGAAAAATAATTAATTACATTTATTAAGATATATGTTAAAGTGATTAGATTTTGTTTTAATTAAATTATTCAGTATCTATAAACTTTCTTGCATTTTATTTTTATAAACACATATTCTTTATCAAATGGAATGTATGCAATGTATTAGTTAAAAAAATATTAAGATGTATTAAAACAAATCTGTAAGTTTTGGAAACATTCTTTACTTATAACTACAATCTATTTTCTATGTACTAATATTTCATGAACAGAAAGAAATGATTTAACCTATATAAAATGTATTTTTATAGAAATATATTTACTAATTAATGAAATAGTTCAAAATAAATATGGTAAAAATATTTTACAGACACAAACATTTATAAACAAATAAAAAATGTGAAACATCAAAATATGGAAATTCATTTTAAAATGAAAGGTTGTTAATTTCATATATTGATTAAAATTTTCCAAATTTAAAAAAAGAAATATATATTGGAAGATATATAATGACTAATTTAACTGAAAGAAAATTAACATGTTAGAAAAACATATTGTACAATTATTTTAACTCCATTTCCACATACAATGAAGAAACAGCACATATGAGGGTTGGTTATGATTTAGTATT